>JAFEMN010000110.1:0-121649 GCA_018801565.1 Epichloe coenophiala | reverse complement strand
ATGGCCAGGTCTCTCACAGAAACGCAGCCGCGTCAAGAAAGGATAGGGCACGAGGTAGACGACACGGGCGCCGACGAAGCCAAGGCCGCCATCGCTGCCGCCGCCGCCGCCGCCGGCAGTGTCCCCGGATACGACGCCCATCTCGAGCCGGACGCCGAGGAGACGCGCAGGGCGCTGTGGAAGGTGGATCTGTGCATCCTGCCCTTCATCGTGCTGTGCTTCTGCTTCCTCCAGTTCGACAGGACCAACATTGGGAATGCGCTGACGGACACGCTCGCCGAGGACATGCACGTCGACAACGCCGACGTCAACTTGGCGCAGACGCTGTTCACGGTGGGCTTCGTGGTGACGGAGCTGCCGTTCAACCTGGCGAGCAGGTACGTGGGGCCGGAGCGGTTCCTGCCGTTGACCATGTTCGCCTGGGGGACAGTCACGTGGGCGCAGGTGTTCGTCAGGGACGCGGCGGGGCTGTGCGCGGCGCGCTTCTTCATCGGCGCGCTCGAGGGCGGGTACGTGCCTGGGTTCGCGCTGTACATGGCCGAGTACTACACCAACGGGGAGCTGGCGCTGCGGTTCGCCGTCTTCTGGGCGTCCAATGCGTTTGCTGGTGCGCTGGGGGGGCCGCTGTCGATAGGGCTGCTGTCGCTCAAGGGGCGGGGTGGTCTCCAGGGATGGCAGTGGTTATTTCTGATTGGTACGAAATTTTTACGCTGGAAGACGGGCGCGGCTTCTTTTTTTTTTTTTTTTTTTTTTTTGCTGACAGATATTTTAGAGGGCATCGTCACATGTGCGCTCGGAGCCATCGCATACCTGTACCTGCCTCACAGCGCGGCGAGGCCCAAGACCTTCTTCTTTGGCAAAAAAAAAAAAAATCCCTCTCCCTCAACGTCTTCACCGAGAGGCAGGGGTCCATCCTCGTGACGCGCGTGATGCGCAATGACCCGACCAAGGCTCTCCGCCACGGCCACGGCCACGGCCACGGTCACGGCAAGCCCGCGGCGGTGCTCCCCCGCCACATCGTCATGACGTTTGCCGACTGGCGACTGTACGGGCACGTGCTGGCCGGCCTGCTGTCCATGGTCATGGTCGCGCCCATGAACACGTACGCGCCCTCCATCATCAAGTCGCTTGGGTTCACGCGCCTCCAGGCCAACGGCCTCAACTCGGTGGGGAGCATCTGCTCTCTGATCCTGTCCGTGTCGCTGGCCTACAGCAGCGACAGGTCGCGCGAGCGCGGGATACACATTGCCGCGGGATACCTTGTCGGCGCGGCCGGGCTGTTGTGGCTCGCCCTCGCGCCCAGCGGCGTGGGCAAATGGACGCTCTACGGTAAGTATGGAAAAGAAACTCTGGAAACTGCAAGGAACTCTGGAAACTGACGGGGCACACGGAAAACTGGAACACAGGCGGAGTCGTCTGGACGCAAATGGGCATGGGATCCGCGCAGGCCATTAGTGCCGCGTGGCTCACGACCAAGATGGAGGATTGCAAGCGTCCTGTCGCGCTGGCCGCGTACGTAATGAGCATACAGTTGGCCAATTTCGTGGGCAATCAGCTGTTTCGCACCCAAGGTAATGTGCATTGCCGTGCTTGCCCCTTTTCGTCCCGCAGATGTCCATCCATGTCCATAGCTACGTTGCTGACCTGGTGGGGGAGAAACAACAAGACAGATGCGCCGCGATACCGACCCGGTCTTATCATTGCGGCGGCCTGCGCGGTCGCCGCCTCCGTCGTCATCTTGGCGTGGAAGTTGCTGTATCGGGTGTTTGACGGTGGTGACGGCGGGTTCGGAGAGGAGAAGAGGCCGAGGACGAAGGAAGGAGTACGGGGTTGAATATTTCCTTGTTTGGTCGGCAGAGTAGGGAATGGAATCAAATTGACAAAATCAGCCTGTGTGGTCTTTACAGGTGACCCTTTTGGTCGGTCTCCGGGGCCGTGATTCCCCTGGATTGATTCGCCTCCTTGACGGCGGAATCGTGCGTCAAATGGGATTTAATTTAAAAAGGGGGGTTGGTTTTTCAAAATGCGCTTCGCACATGACACTTCTGTTAGGACTCGGGACGGCGTCACACACACCGCTGGAAGTGAAAGTTGTAACCACGAGCAGTTGCAGGATGGATCACCGCGAACATGGACTAGAATCTTGTAGCTGTTCTGAACCTGCGCCTAGGATTTCATTTCAAGCCCAATCAATGGCATGGTTGAACAGGGAAAGACGCCGGATACGCCCCCCAGCTCACCTCTGACATGAAACGCTCTTTTTTTTCCCCCATGTCTTTAATCAAATCTCACTTCAGCGGCACCGCGTCCCGGAATAGCGTGTTCGTCATCCTGCCACAAGAGTCAGCCGATGCTCCCACACACACACACACACACACACAAATGATGACCACACTTACGAAGACGGATACCGATCACCAGGGATTTCAATCTCGTTGGCATATTTCCTCAGCTCCTGAACCTCCTCCCTGCTCAGCTTGATGTTGATGGCGGCCGTGTTTTCCTCGAGATACCTGATGGTCGTCGTGCCGGGGATGGAAATGAAGTCGTCGCCCTGGGCCGCGACCCATGCAAGGCAGATTTGCGCCGGCGTAGCATCGTGCTTCTTGGCAATGGATCCGATCTTGTCCACGAGAGCCGTCATCTTGGCAAAGTTCTCGGGCGAGTTCTTGGGGACGCCCCGACGCCAGTCGTTTTCGGCCAGGTCATCGAGCGACTTGATTGCTCCGGTGAGGAGGCCGCGGCCGACGGGGCTGTAGGCGACGATGGCGATGCCCAGTTCGCGGCAGGTTTTGAGAATCTTGGTCCTTTCGGATTCAATGTCCAGGAATAGGAGGCTGTACTCGACTTGGTATGCTGAGATGGGGTGCACGGCGTGAGCGCGGCGGAGGGTGGCTGCGGAGCATTCGGATAGTCCCAGGTATCGAATCTTGCCCTCCCTGTTCTTGGGCAAAAGATGGCCCCCCGTTCATTAGACAACGGGCCTGGAGTTGAAGTTGATGCATCGTATTTGAGGGAGGGGGAGAGAAAAAAACAAAAACAACACTCACTTCTTCAAATCGGCCATTGCCTGGACAGTGTGCTCAACGGGCGTCTTGTCGTCGATGCGATGGCAGTAGTATAGGTCGATGGTGTCGATGCCCAGCTTCTTGAGGCTGATGTCGCAAGCTTCCTTCACCCACGCGGGGTCATTGGATATGGCCCGCGATCCATCGGGCAAGGCTCTCATGGCGAACTTGGTGGCGAGGAAGATGTCGGACCGCTTGCCGGATCGCCTGAACCATTCACCCACTCGCTCCTCGCTGCCCGTGTAGATGTCGGCCGTGTCCCAGAATCGCTCACCAATCTCATGGGCCCTGTCGAGGAACTTGAGCGACGTCTCGAGGCTCGTGTCCTTTTGGCCGTACCAGCCGGCGAAGCTCATGAGGCCGAGGCCGATGCCGGTGACTTGGGGGCCATTCTTGCCGAGGGTGCGCGTGGGGAGAGACATGATGGGGGTGTGAATACTACTGGATGTGAGGTGGTTTGACGACCTGATTTATCGTGTGTTTATTATGACCGGATTGCTCATTCATGGTCATTAGCATGACGAGCGCGACGTCGACCCTATATAGTTGCTTGGTACGGATCATGCTGGGTCGGTTCGGAAACGCCACGGATAGTAGTGTCGGCATTTCGATTGAAGCTGATGTCATGGAGAGGGGACAGATTGCTGGGCAGGGCGAAAAGACGTCGGAGTTTATTATGCAATCTCCGCGTCTCGTTTCTCATCACATTTCTTCGGCACTACGGAGTATGATAACTCGTGCCACGCCCCACTTTTCTGGCCCTTGATGTCCCCACTACTTGAATTGGCCTGCTCTAGTCCGTAGACAGGCTTCGATAGTAATTTTTATGGCTTTGACGCTGTTTGAATGCATTTTGGCCATTCGATATATTGTAATTTTTTCACGCGGCCATTTTGCTACTATAGCCGTTTTACGAACGAGTACCCTTAGTACGGTCTAGTGCGTGGAAATGAAGTGCCAGAAGAATGGGGCGTGGCATGAGTAATCGTGCGGAGCAGACTTGTTAGGGGTCCTTGTGCCCGCTGGACATTCTGTCTGTGCCCGTATCATCGCGATTGCAAAATATAAAGCGTCGAAACTTCCCACAGCAAGCGCGCGGCT
The DNA here is from genome assembly GCA_018801565.1 of Epichloe coenophiala. Lineage (NCBI taxonomy): Eukaryota > Fungi > Ascomycota > Sordariomycetes > Hypocreales > Clavicipitaceae > Epichloe > Epichloe coenophiala. Next base: position 117,480 of record JAFEMN010000110.1, on the reverse strand, counting down.
GTGCATGTTCAAGACGCTAGACGCGTCCGGCTTTTTGAAACGTCTTGACAGTGGCTCGTGTAGCTCTAATCCGTACATGGCGTTTGATTCTCTGGGGCAGAACCAGAATCGAGTTTGCCATGACAAATGCACTTCAAATAGTCCGTAGGTGGCATCATGTCTTCGGACTGGTGTCCGAGAGCCAATCATGGCAGCATGGCGTTTTGTGTTGATGGGATTGCGGCAGTCAACCCTGGGAGGTACCTGGCTGCGCTTGGGCATATTCCGCAAGAACACACAGTGTCTATAATGCACTGTTAGTACGCCCCGTACGGAGCACAGCTAGATTTCAACGCTGCGGATAGCTTGATGGAAACGAATCCGGACAAAACAGTCCGGAACAGCCTGACTGTTCGGCACAACTCTCGCGAACATTCTCGCGAACGCACACGGGCGGCCTCAACCATGATTCAACGGCTGCGCATAGTGTGACATATTGTACGGAGTGCGGAGTAGTCAATCCGTTTGGGTGTGCCAAGACCTCAGCGGCGTACTGAACCGTGGTTCTTCGGGAACAAGCAAGGTAACGAGATCTAGCAAGGAAATACAGAGAGTAAAGCTTAGCAAATGGAATGGCCGCCAACCCGTCCTGCTCCCTCTCCGTCCTCGCGGACCCGGAGCAAAAAGTCCTGGCGCATCATGGCTCTCGCCTAGCAGAGCTTGTTGGAGCTCGTGTTTGTCTGCACGTTGGCATGACAGAATATAAACCAGACGGGAGTGAAAGAGAGCTTTCCCCTCAACAAAGAGGAGGAAGAGAATGTCCAAGGACAGCTGGTAGGCTTGTACGGGAGAAGAGCTCCGTATAAATTCCCTGTTTTTAAACGACACCACGTGGCATATAAGCTAGTAAACTAGAAAATAGAAAAGACTTACAAACTACATTGTCCGTATGTACATATATGTATTGATCAGCTGTGGACGACGCAGAGGCGTGTGCAGAATTTAATGCGCTGATGAGGAAGTTACGACCCGATACCCTCATGCCTCCGGTCATATGTACCAACCAACCAGGAAGAAGTAGGGCAGATCCTGAACCCAGGAATGCGCAACCGAAACTCAACTGATCGATCCTTGTCTGCGTCTGCTAAGCTCGTGCTTTTGGTGGGATTGACCGGGTTGACTTTTGTGGAGGGGCATCTTTCCCGCCCCGGCCACGCAAAGTTACACAAAAAGTTACACAGTGCCTGGAAATCGTCACATTCGAACAACCACTGAGAAGTGACAGGGCTCATAGTCTCACCAGGGTTCCCCTCCCCCTCTATCAGAAAAAAAGGTTCATGACGAAGAACCTTCTCAAGAAAGCGATTCGACTAGAATCCTCTCTCTTCTACTCCTGCCCTTTACTACTACACTAAGCTTTCAGGCTCTGGTCATATTTTATCAGCCCTAGAAACATCATTGCTCCCACCAGCATCCGATTTCTCCAACTGGTCAAGACATACGATCGCTGCCGTACGACGTGAGTTTGACAATCCATAGTGCGACCATCTGAAACCTGCTCCCTTTTTGAAAGTTTGTCGAAAGACAACGACAACAACAACAACAACAACAACAACAACAACAACCAACACGGATCTTGACCTCCACCGGTACCATGAACATGTTCTGATACTCGTGAGTAGGAAAAATAGACAGATGGTATGCAATCCAATTGAACAACTATTTCACTGTTGTCAACGATTCTAGCTGACATTGTGCAGTGCTTGGAAACCCCAAACTACATCGACACTATAAGCTCGAGTGAAGACGCATGCGTATATTATGTTAACTGCCAATCTCACACTTGGCCAGATCCCTGGTGAAAGACCTGATCCTGGCGAATCCTTGATCCTGGAATCAGAAGCCGATTCCTTTTTAAACTCGCCTGGACGGTGCATGTTTGGCGATGATACCACCGAGCCGAAATATCCGCATCTTTCATCAGGGCTTGATGATCAGTTTGCCTACGGTGGCACAGATTTGTACTCTTTCAATCAGGCCTTTTCATCAACCCAAGACTCAAATCCGTCAACCACAAAGGTTAGTAGCAATACACCACAACAGCCCGGCAGCAAGACACCGCCGTCGACTCTGTCGTCCGAAAGCCAACCGAAATCGCCTGTGCCGCCACCGAGGCAAGAAAAGTCGAAACGAAAAGCAAGCAAACAGAAGAAACTTTGGAAACAAGAAAAACAACCGCCGCTACCAAGACACGTCGGCAACCGGAACGCGAGTCAAGAAGGTCAACGAGGACCGAAGAAGTCAAGAAACCCACTCGTCGTGAACGATCGCTAGAACGAAATCGAGTCGCTGCCTCCAAGTGCCGGAGGCGCAAGAAGGCATGGACTGAGAAGCTCGAAGAGAAAAGGTCTGGCTTGGAAGCGATGCATAGCGAGCTTCAGTCTCAATACCTGAGTCTACTACAGGAGTCTTGCAATCTGAAAAACCATCTTATAACCCACGCTGCGTGTCATGACCCCAACATTGATGTGTGGATCAATAATGAAGCCTCGAAATTTGTCAGGAGATTGAGTGGAGAGAATCCCCAGAGACCAAGGAGTCTGCAGTCTTTGCCAAGTCTGGGTGAGTATGGCCTTGTTTCCTTGTCCTCAATCAACCCTTGGTCTTGCAACGATGGATTTTAACGGCTTCATGCAGATAACAATTCAACATGGCAATCGTCTGCAAACAGCCACTACACTGGCCTTTCTGAAAGCTCACTGGCATTGGAAGGCAACGATTCAAACGAAGATGATGCGGCGGACGACAACTTTGACGAAAATTTTGGCGATGAAATGTTCTGACGACAGGGAAATCGGGGCCTGATTTCTTCGTCTTGTACCAACGAGGGCGAGGTAACGGGAATGCAGCGTGGAAATGCTCGTGGAATGCGGGCATTTGATGACGACGGGATGAAACTTGAACGAACGACACTATCTCACATTTGCTTGAATTGGTCTTCGATCCAGGCCTTTATTAGCAGAAGATTGTACTTCTGAGGCGACACACAGTTGAATCCATTCGGCTGGAGGACGGAGTTTGGCTTTTGTCCGAGCATGCTCATGAAAGTTGTGCAGGGTCGGATATCTGGATTTTGCGGCAGGTTATTTGCACTCACGAAAATCTGCGAATAGACTATTGTCTTGGTGAAGGGGTCGTCGGGTGGGAATGGGTTCGAGAACATGATCGAATTGTACCCCTCATGTTGGTACTGCTATACGCAAGCAGTGTAACTGCTTCTCGTCGGTTGTCGTGTTATATATCAAATAGCCTGATTTTTTTTCGGTACTTTATTCCGATCTACTTGCATGGTACATGTTCTACATCTTGCACAGGGATGGCTTGCAGGAGGACAAAAAGATAGTCGACTGCTTGTTCCCGCAAGGGATGTAGACTTTTTGCTCGATTCATTTCGGATTGCGTAACCGAACGAATGTCTCTACGGATTAGTGGATGGATCCTTTGAGCTAGTGGACGAGGGGATGGCCCAGCGTCTTAGTTGGACTTTACGTCGAAATACTTGTACGCCGGCCCAGGCGCAAGCCACATGCAACGCTACTCCCCCAATATATGTATGTACGGACATGCGCAAGCAATAAACACATCGTGGCGTGGAAACGGCTCTGAAAATGACGTCGCCGGGAAATCAGGTTTCCGGAATCGGGGCAGCATTACAGCATAGCATGGCTGGTCACCTCCGTTCAAACTGCCGGCATGAGAGTTCACCGTCAAACAGGGAAGAGATTTCCAACCCGGAAACGAGCAAGGATTCACACCCCTGAACGCTGCATGCAACCAACCACTGCTAGAACGATGCACGCACACGATGCACGCACGACGTTGATTCGCCCCGATGGCCCAAGGGACGAATATGTACGGAGTACGGATTACGGATCCGTACTCCGTACGTGGAACGAAGTCAACTTGCGTCAACTCTTACCATCACCGAACGGGGAGCGGAGAATTATCACGCATCGAACAAGGGATGCAATATCGACGATGGGGAGTGCCGTTGATCAACCCCCTCGTTGAAACCGGGGCAAGATCCAACGAGGGGACGCGCTCCGGGATGATTTCCCTGTGCGGAGCATCTCGCGGCTGACAAGTGGTTGAGTGGACAATGCCGCCGCCAGCCAGCCAGCCAGCCAGATGATAGAATTCCAGGGTTAGGGTTGGACAGAGCTGTCTTCACCGCCCAACGCGGCGGGGTTCTGCCTCATGCACGTCGCCCGTCCTTGCACCTGTTACAGCGGGACGCGCCAGACTGAACAAGACGGCTTCACAACTGAACGAGCCTCAGGAATAGGTTGGGAATTGGCCCGTCATGCTGACATGAGAGCGAAGCGCGATGCGCGATGCGCGCTCTGGTGTTGTCAATTGTACTTGATTTGTATCCAGAGAAAGACTTGCATGTTTTATTTGTTGCCTTCCAGACCAAACTTTCGTGAGCCAACTCGTGTTTTGCGTCGCTGCCCCACCTGCTTTGCTGTCAGGTGGGGCTGCTGCCGCCGCGCACGTCTGTGAAGTTCCTTCATGACGCCCGTCAAGAAAAAAAAATATCCTTTACCAAAGTTCACTTGCAATCTCTCTCGACTTCCAATCGACGCGATCAACGTGCCAAGACCACGCTACAAAAATGCGTGTCGTTCTAGTCAGCGGCGGTGTCATTTCCGGTGTCGGAAAAGGTCAGTTTTGTCTCTCTGCCTAACGTGCTTCGATCTCGCGATTCCCTTCCACCATCACGCTGTGCATGCGACTTTTACTCATTGTCGCGTCGACTTTCAGACCGCACTTGCTGACCACAATTTCCTCGATAGGCATCATTGGTACGGCCACACACTCCGTCGAAATCGTTGGCTCTGTGGACTTGCTAATTCTTTGCACTCAGCCTCCTCGGCTGGCCTGTTGCTCAAGACTACGGGACTTCGAGTAACGGTATGGAAGTTTTGCCTTTCACCGCACAATTGCTTTACTGACAATACAATAAAATCGCAGGCCATCAAGGTACTTCGGTCGCTGATATAAGTTGTTGTTGATGCTGATCGAATAGATCGACCCTTACCTAAACATTGACGCCGGCAGTAAGCAGACTTCCATCGCGGCACAAACGTAGTCCATAAGTCGCAATGCTGACGTCTACCCATATAGCTTTGGGACCACTTGAGTATGCCTACTGACTGCGAAGTTCTCGATCATTTGGCTTATACTGACAATCGAAACTCAAGACATGGCGAATGCTTCGTCCTTGCAGATGGTGGAGGTACGTCTTTTGCGAGAGGATCCGACATCTACAACCGTTCAAGATCGTGAAGCTGACATTTCGAAGAATCCGACCTCGACCTGGGGAATTATGAGAGGTAAACGAACCATTCAACGGCTGTCATCGGCATGGCGCTCAAAAGCTGTACTTCTAGGTACCTCGGCATCCAATTATCCCGTGACAACAACATTACCACCGGCAAGATCTATCACGAAGTCATTTCTCGCGAGCGGAAAGGAACATACTTGGGAAGAACCGTGCAGGTTGTCCCTCACATTACCGACATGATTGTCGAGTGGATCACCAGGGTTGCCAAGGTTCCTGTTGATGATTCTGGTGAAGAACCAGATGTCTGCATCAGTATGTTGGGGTCAATTTATGGACGTTTATTTTACAATGACTGACCTTTTTTTTTGGTAGTCGAATTGGTATGTTTAACTTGGAGAACAGGTCGAACCCAGTTGCTAACGCCACAACTTGTAGGGTGGAACAATTGGGTACGTCGTTGTTTTTCCTTCTACACGGGCTGATGCCATTCTTGGTCTTGCAACATGAGCTAACAGACTCCGTCTTAGTGACATCGAGTCAGCCCCATTTGTGGAGGCACTGGTTCAGCTGAGACACAAGTTGAGTAGGGATACCGACTCATCCTTCTTCAATATTCAAGTCTCCTTTGTCCCTCTGTGAGCATTCTTCTCCCTGCAATCGGGCAACAACTACTTGTCAGCAGTCCCGGGATATGGTGTCTCGTGCTAACCCCGCACCACGTAGGATTCATGGCGAGGAGAAAACGAAGCCAACCCAAAATGCCATCAAGCAGATGCGAAGCGCCGGTCTCATCCCAGATTTGGTAAGCCCCCCCCCCAGCCGGAGAAACATGGTAAAGATGACTAACGCAGAGAGCTAGATTGCCTGCCGCTGTGACGCAACCCTCGTTGACGGTACCATTCGGAAAATCGCGTTAAGCTGCCAGGTAGACTACGAGCAGGTCATCGGCGTGCACGATATGGAAACTGTCTACCAGGTCCCCCTGCTTCTCCACGAGCAAGGGCTCCTTCATCGCCTCCGAGCCGGCCTGGATTTGGACAAGCTATCCATATCACCCGCCGTAGCCGCAAAGGGTTCAGCACTTTGGGATTTGTGGAAGAAGACTGTGGTCGTCCCCAAGGACACGGCTCCCGTGCAGATTGCGTTGGTTGGAAAGTACACGAGCATGCTGGATTCATACCTCTCGGTCATTAAAGCTTTGGAGCACGCGGCGATGCGATGCCGCCGCAAGCTGAATCTGGTACCCGTTGACTCGGAGCATCTGGAGGCGCCTACGCAAAAAAAAAATCCTGCCAAATACCACAAAGCTTGGCAAATTGTTTGCGAAGCTCATGGTGTTATAGTACCAGGTTCGTCTTTTCATTGGCAGGATAGGATCGTTGGGGATTACGATTGACAGAGTATTTATTGCAGGTGGTTTCGGCTCAAGAGGCATCGAGGGCATGATTGCCTGCGCCAAATGGGCCCGAGAAAACAAACGCAACTACCTGGGCATCTGTCTGGGTATGCAGGTCGCCACTGTCGAAGTTTCCCGGTCCCTCTGTGGCCGACCCAAGGCCACATCTGAGGAATGGGTGGATGATATCAATTCCAAAGATGCCGAGAACCACTCGGTCGTTTTCATGCCCGAATCGTCCAAAGAGTACTACGCCCTTGCTTTGCATGTGATTGACAATCCGAAGTTCTTGCTAATATTGATATTTAGACAACTGGGCGGTACAATGAGACTTGGCACGCGACCGAGCTTGTTCCAACCTGGCTCAGAATGGAGCAAGCTTCGAGCTCTGTATGGAGGCGCCTCTGAGATTCACGAGCGTCACCGACATCGCTACGAAGTCAACCCTGAGCGTGTCGATGAGCTTGAGAAGGCGGGTCTTCATTTTGTGGCCAGGGACGAAACCGGCAACCGTATGGAAGCTTTCGAGCTCAAGGACCATCCTTTTTATGTCGGGTACGTTGCAATCCGTCGTCCATCTTGACTCGTGCGGAAATCCTTGATGATTGACTGCTGATTACCCACCCCCATACAGCCTGCAAGCACACCCAGAATTCCTCAGCAAGGTCACTAAATCGTCTCCGCCCTTTTTGGGCCTCGTTGCCGCTTGTGCTGGAATGTTGGATGAAATTTTTGACGAAGTGAGAAGGGAAGGTGCGGCAACGAATGGTGTTGCTGACTTCTAGACAGACATGGCGAGCAATGAGTATTTATTCGGAGTGCTGGCGCAATACTACATGTTTACATTGGGTTGAAGGGCCAAATCGCATATAGACATATCTAAAGAGGTTAGTTACATGACTGGAAAAATGAAAAATCACGATGAAGAGGGTCGTGTGGTATCATGGGTGTGGAGTTCTGACGCAGATGGGACTAACTTATCGTAGCCAAACATGATGGATTTTTTATCACGAGACTCATTCTGTTCTCTCTACCTAATTTGTATGCACGCCGGCGTCGGGGCTGTGCGAGATTGAGGCGTGCCCAGGACGTGGGATGGCGACGTGGGATGGCAGCACGTACTTCCATATGGCAGGCGAGATGAATTGATCTTGATGGCTGCGTCCGCCTGAGCCAGACATGCAGCGACTTCATTTATGATACAAACTACAGGCCTTTAGTGTACAGTGTCAATACAATCAACTATGGAATTCCCTTGTTGTTTGTTGTACCCATCCAGACCCAAGCCAGTTTGCCAACAAGGCGAAGGGCATTAACAACCATGATCTTTCACAATGACGTTCCATGTGGCGGTGGTGAACATCTATCACTACAGTCAGTATGGCTAGCTAGCCCTGATGGACATGGACTCATATGGTCCACGCCGGAGAAGGTTGAGAGGGAAAGGGAGGGGGGGGTGCAGGCAGTCGTGAACTTCTTACCTGTCCTCTAGTCAGATACATCCCCCCAGGTTGCTGCAGAAAAAAAAGCGGTCAGCGTCAGCGTAAGTGTCCTTTTCCTTGCCGCAATCATGGGCATCGTTCAAAAAACTTGGCGCGCGTCAAAAACTCACCGCCCACCAGCATGTATCCGTCAACTCCTGCGCCGCCTTCCCGACTTCACGGCAGGGAAGCTCAATCTCGTTCTCCGTGTCGTTGCAGAGCCAAATCTGCGTGCTCTTGTCGCAGCTGACTCTGGAGCAGCCGCCGCCTCGCTCGTCGGCCGGTGGTGCACCGCACATCATGTCACCGCCGCGGCTATCCTTCAGATCTGTCAAAGGGTCAGCTCCGGGGGGCAAGGGGTGGGAGTGGTAGGATATCGAGCATACAATTGATTCCGTCCTGTGCCTTGGTCTTTTGCGTCCATTTTCCGTAGTCACAATCTGGTTCTTGCTTTACTCTCTGTTTATGGACTCATGGTTTTTTTGGTTAGCAGGTGGTTTTTTGGGGGTTCTTCCTGAAACAAACGGGCTGGCATTGCAGCTTGACGCACCCATCTTTTGTCGAGGCTGCTCTCGGGCTCGATGTCCATGGTGCCGTTGGTAGCCGGGTTTGTGAAATAGTCGGGGTTGACTGCCTTGATTTGTTCGTCGATCTGCTGGAGGTCGCCGGTGAAGGTGTGCGTCTGGCCGGGGAGGACTTCTCCCGTCCAGATGACGCCGCCTTTGACGCCTCGCGAGTCCAAATCGCGAGGGTACGATTTCAAATCGTGGGAGTAGCCCTACGTGCATGGACCTTGTTAGTCGGGCGGTTTGCGCGCCAAAGTGTGAAGAGGGGGTATGTACATTGACGGCGGCGGACAGGAGACCGACGAGGGAGAAGATGGTGGACTTCATCTTGGCTGCAGTGGTGGATTTTGGATATAGGAAGAGTGTGGTATGAAGTATGAGGTGAGGATGCGTATAACCGGCCGAGAGAAGATTGGGGGAAGGGGGATTCCATCGTCTTTTGTATTTTACAGTAAACTTGCAGGTCTTCACGATCATATGATGCCCGTTGACTTGTTCTACCCCAGGATCGTGGGGAAAGGCGTCATCTCGGCGCAAAGAACAATAGGACTCGAATGGAAACCAGGGGACCAGCATGAGATCAGAGCTTCTTCTTCCCCAGTCGTTACAATAACAAGACCCCCCGCTTCCGATGGAAAAGAGCCGAGTCGCACAAATGTCGGGGAGTTTATACATTCCGCCTCGTGATGTCGTCGAGTTTGCCGAAGCCGCTTCTTACGTGTTGGCGTCAATCGCTCCCCCGCTCCGAGTCGCGGTGGACACATGGACCGTTTGTTGTCTGGAGTTCCGGATTGCGATGGATGGCATCGGGCCAAGCAGAGAGGGGGGTTCATCAGTCATCGGCCAAGGCATGTGTGTGCCTAGTAAACATGTTTCTATTTTGATCCTGGTGTTGGATCACATCAGTTCGTGACCAAAAGTGGCAAGTTCAAGTTATAGTACGCGCCGCGAACCAACAACGTCTGGCTTGTCCGGCCGGCTGGCCATGGAACCGACCCGGTGCCCAACATCTTCTTCATTGTCACCAGGAGAATAATACGAAGGCTCGCTATTGAGGGCCATCATTTCAAACTAAACGCTGCTGCTGCCCCGTGCCCACTGGGTGCAGTCGCAACATGACTTTCCTCCGTGCGTCTTGTGTCTCGACTTCTCGGGCCATCAAGGATTCAGAACCACGATGGAACCCGCATCCCCCACGGGCATCCCCACGGGGTAAACAAGGTCCTTGGCCAAAAAGGTCGAGAGCTGCGAAAGCGAGTGACTGCCATCGAGAGGGCAGAGGGCAGAGGGAGGAGGAGGAGGCCTGCCCTCTCCGCACGGCAGACGCACGCTGTCGTGAGCACCGTGCCTCTGAGCGCCCTGCAGGCCATCGACAATGGACGACCCGGAGCTCGACTACCGAAAGGCCGTCGGTGGGCAATCAGGAACCTGCGCTACGCAGCAGCAGACAAAATTGGCATCAAGTTCAAAGAGTCGATGGTGGGATCATCTCGGGCCAGACCCCGTCCACGGCGGGCGGCCAGTCGTTCACGGATCGTCGGCTGAGACGCTGCATCTAGTTCTCGGCGTGCCGGCGAGGCGCTGAGCTCCGGGCACGCCTGGATGATTGGCGCCGTCAACTCGGCGTATCGGGCCGTTGTCGAGATCCTGGCCGTTGAGCGACTCCATGACACGCTGGAGGACCTGGTGGACAGATGGGGCACCATCGGGGAAGGTCGACATGGGATGGTTCATGGGCGACGAGGATGAGGACGAGGACGAGGTCGTGTCCGAGTATGAAGAAGATGCTGGAGGGAAGACGGAGGCTCGGACCTTTTGCACCTTCAGCTTAGGTAAGAAACAAATGGGACATGCAACAAGTTGCAGATCGGGCAAATAGATGTGCGCTTTATTTTACTTCATCTCATCCTATTATTGTCATTATTATCATTATTATTTACCTCGACCTCGTACTCAAAATGGGTGTTTTGCTGCATCCTTCCGGCATCGGCTTCATGTCCTGATCTGGGAACCGCCTTTGCACTTCTTCAATGTGCTTTGCTTGGTTGCCATGGTGTTTGTCGAATTGTTGCAGGCGTGCAAATGGTTGTCTACTACTTCTTTGACAGCCAGCGGGGACAAGGGGACAGCGGCATGTTGACAAACTGCACTGGTTCTACAAGAAAACGTCTTGACATTTCGGTACATGTACACCGCTATAATACAAAGCCTCGCCCAGCTCCCTCTTCACTAGCCCTTCTTGATCCAGCCCCTGCCGTTTGAAATACCCTTGATGCGTTTGGTGTACTTCCAGAGGTGGCGATACTTGGGACCTTGTCGCTTGGCCTCCCATCCACGAGGCTTGACGGGCTGCTTGAGGCTGTGAACGCGCGTCGGTCGCAGCTCCACATCAGCCCCGGGGATGCCGTGTCGAGCCATGACAGCCGCCGTGTTCTCGTCCCAGACCGAGCGAAACATGGTGAATCCAAAAGGCGTGAGGCCGAACTTGTCCCGCATCGACTTGAGAGAGAAGCCATCGCGGCCCGAGTACAGCTCCTTCAACTTGGACACGTCGACTTTCTCGCCGGGCTTCTGCTCGAGCAAGTAGACGCCCACTCGGTGGTAGGGGGCTCCCTTTTGTGAGAAGGCGGGGAGCCAGGGCACAGCCAACTGATCCTCGGCCATGATCTTGCTCAAGGGCAGAGATGTATCCGTGGGGCTCAGGGGGATGTTGGCAGCCAGGTAGTGGCATCTTTTTGTGAAGCCATCGCTCTCAACCTCGGGGACATCCGAGTCGAGCACCACAACGGTGATGAGACGTTCACCCTTGTCGAAGACCTGCACTCGTAGACGTGGAGCACTCTCACTGGTGAGACTGTCGACAATTGTGCCAGGGGCAACTTTGGACTGGCGAAAGAATAACTGAACGTCGGCGGTGGGCTCAAGTTTGGGGAGGATATCGGGGACTATATTGAACTGCTTGATTCTCTGCGTGATGAGACGATGGTCGTAGGAACGCCATTTCTTCTCCGCGAGGGCGCGGTAGATGGGCTTGTTCATGTCGCCTGAAGTCGGAAGGGATGAGCAAATTGTTGCAACAGATACATGTTTCCACAATGACGCGGGAAAATTAAGAAGGAGCGGAAGGGGGGGGGAGGGGGAGGCTCACCCAATCCATCTTCGAACCTCTTCTTAACCAAAGGATCATTCGCATCCGCAAGAAGCTTCAACCTCTCCACGTCCCTCCTCAAACTGGCCAGCTTGGTGTCCTTCATCTTCTGTCCACCGACAACCTCAGAGGCATCCTTGCTCTCCAGCCGGGACACCTTTTCGAGCCCGGCATTGATTTTCAACAGCTTGTCCTCTCGGTCAGCCGCCAAAATCCTCCGAGCCTCCTGAAATGCCTGGTACGGCAACTGCTCAAAGGGGATATTCTGCGTCGTCCGCATCGCCACTCGTCGTCGTCTCGAGCCAATCGGCATCTTGCCGGCCTTCATCAAGTGCATTTCAAATTCGGGAAGCACCGTATTCGGGTCGAGGTCCAGAGCGCTCGGTTCCGCGGAGGATGAGGCGGCGACGGCACCCTGCTCGTGAACCTCAGCAGCTCGTGCTGCGCCGGTAGTGAGTGGTCGGAAGGCACATGGCTGCTGCCGCAATTGCCTGGCAAGTGGCCGCGCGACGGCCTGACACCTTGACATGCTGTGTCGGGCACGATGTGCGACATGCGGTGGGCGAAACGTGAAGTTACTATCCGGCGATGTTTTTTTTTTTCGTTGTGAAGCTCAGAAAAATGCACCAGTTCCATAATTTGATGCTTGGGGGGGGCAGCTCGCGGATGGACCCACTTCGAGGCTTCTGGCGCGGAACAAGACATCGAGGCCCCTTTTGGCCTTCCCCGGGGAAGAGGGGGGGTTTTTTTTTGAGCCCAGCGCAACCTCGCAATCGCAATTCGTCAAGGCACACAGCGACAGCGACAGCGACAGCGACAGCGACAGCGACTGCGAATATCCAACAGCGTGTCGGCAGAGTGCAACTGACGATGGCCTCTAAATCAGGGCTGGGCTTCCTTCACGAGGCAATGGCTTCCCTGAGGGTTTCTCACCAGGTGAGCTTCATCAAAAGACCAGGACGTTTTCAACAATGGCAACCGTGACGACATGTACTGAATTTCCAAAGGCTGCACCCTTGAGCAAAGCTTTCGCTCGATCAATGGCCACCGAAGTGCCTGCGCGAGGTGTCACGAGATCAGCGTCCACGCAATCCATCCTCCAGTCCTGGAACCCAAGTACGATCCATCTCTGCCAACACAGCAGTCCCCCCCTCCTCCCCTTGATAGATGGGACATCAAGAAACCTCCCTTCCCCCTACCAGCTGACTAATCTTCTGCCAGCCTCAACCGTTCCCGTCACAATCCACAACTTTCCCTCCCTTGAACCGACTTCTCTCGAGCAATGGTCCGTCAAACATCTCTACCTCCCCCTCCGACGCGACATCCTCCACCATGCCGTCGTCTACGAAGGCGACAACAGTCGCCAGGGCACGGCATCCAGCAAAACCCGCTACGACGTCCACGGTTCGCATCGAAAAGTCCGGCCCCAAAAGGGATCAGGCCGCGCTCGTCTTGGGAGCAAGCAGAACCCCCTCCTCCGCGGCGGTGGCAAGACTTTTGGTCCTCATCCACGCGACTTTGGCACGAGGCTCAACCGCAAAGTCTATGACAAGGCCTGGCGAACAGCTCTGAGCTACCGCTACAGGAGAGGCGAGCTCATCATCTGCGAGGACGGCATGGAACTCGCCATGCCGGCTGACTTTGAGATGCTGGCCGACAGATATCTGAAGGACGGTCTGAGAGAGTCGTACCTGCAAAAGTATATGAAGAGCGTGCTAGATGCGCTGGGTCTCGGTCGGACAAACGGTCGAACGCTGTTCGTCACCACAGGCGAGCCGAGGGAGCGGCTGTACGAGGCCATGGAACAGCTGCCGCGGGAAGGACGCGCTCTGGACCTGGAGCATGTCGATGTCAAGGACCTTTTGGAAACGGGCAGCGTGGTCATGGAGAGAAGCGTTCTGAAGGAGATGATTCGAAGACACCAGAGCGACTTGATCACTCGCGTCGCCGTCAAGGGCCTGCCGGAAATTGCCCGTTCCGCTGGAGAAGAAGCCATCTTGTAAAACAGGGAAGAATCAATCAGAGATGGGCAAATGTCAGGCCAGCATAACTTCTATTTGTCTAGCGGGGGTATCTCGTAATGCCACGCGCAAAATGCATATTCTACACTATTTTACAAAGCACCCCCCACGAGAGACACAATCCACATGGCGATCCTAACCTGCAACCCAACCCTCCTCTCATTCTTTGCGAAATCGTCCCTCGTGACCCTCCGCGCATGCGCCTGCAGCCAAGTCTGCTCGTTTCCCAGCTGCGTCATCAACTTGTCGTCCTTTGTAACGATCAGCGCCCCCACTTCCAAATCATGCGAATAACTGCGCTTCGTGTAGTTTGAGCTTCCGATGATGCTGATCGAAGGGTTCGCCTGCTCAGGCATAGTCACCCAGAGACCCTTGGCGTGGTACGTCCAACCACCAGGCTGAGCAGCGGTTCCGAGCCGCCACTCCTTGAGAGCAATGTCGCCATCTCGACGACTGCGATGAACGTCGTCCAGGAACCGCCTGGCGAGCAGAACATACGCGCCGGGCAGGAGACCCGAGACGCCCTTGGACTTGTAGAAACCATTCGCTTCCGGGGCCGCCGTGATGACGGTATTGTTGGTAGATGCCGTGCCAATGAGCAGCTTGCTCAATGACGGGGCTGGGTTGAAGTATCCGGCCGTAAACGTCCATGATGACCCCTTGTACTGTGGCAACGCCAGTTGCTCGAGGATACGCGTCAGGACGGGTAGTTCAGTAGAGTAGTCCGGCCGCATGACCTGGGAGAACTGCCCGAGCATGTACACTCTGGTGTTGGCCAGCCCGCTCGCGGGTGGCCGATCCTGCTGAGCCGCCGCGGGTGCCACGAGACGCTTCAGCGTCGAGCTCGAGCTCTCGATGAACGATTGCGGCTCCTCGACTGGGTTCGGCGCCGAATTGGTCGCAGGCCAAGTGAGCGCAAACCCGGCAGGGTCTTGCGACGGCTCGACGAGAAAACTGAAGGACCCGACCCCGGCATGGACCCTGCAAAAATGGTCCGTCATCTCTTTCGAGGAGAAGAGGTGGTACCGATCCTGACGGTTCGTGAAGTAGTCGGCTGATAAATTAGCCCTGTTTTGTGGACCAATGATTAGCTTCATTCTGACCAGCTTCATGTCATGCGAGCGGTCTTCCGGCGGCCACTTTTTTTTTTTTTTTTCCCACATACCCAGACATGATGATCTCGTCATCGACCCCGTACAGCTTCATGTGCTGCAGCCCCCACCCTTCGTTTATTCTCTTGGGAACGTATTTCTTCCTCAGGCCCGTGAGATTCGGCGTGTGATACATGCGGATCTCGACTCTGTCTGCCCCGAACTCGGACGCGAGCGGCGCTAATAGCGAGGCGCACGACGCATCAGGAGCCTCTCGGGTTCCCCGGAGGCAGTCCGTCAGGATACTCAGCTTGAGCTGGGGGTTGCGGCGAAGCGCCTCTTGGAGCGTCCCAACGAGTTCCCTTTCAGACCTCCCAATGTACAATGTCGATAAGAATATTCGCTTCTTGGCAATTCGGATTCGAGCCTACGGACGCACAGAATCAGCCCACGCTCCTTCTCGACAATGTGGGACGGTGACTGGAAAACGGGGGGGGGGCATACCTTCAAAGTCTCGTAGAACTCGGCCGGCGACTGAATGATGTGGACATCTTCTCCTCGAATGTCAAAGCTCGGCGCCATGCGGTCGAGCTCGCTGACAATGGGCGCCAGCGAGCCCGTTCCCAACCCATTCGCGTGTGTCGTCGCCGCTGTCGAGCCAGGCGCGGTGCCAAAGGGTCTGCGTTGGACTCTGGAGGAAACTGTATTTACTCGCGGAGCTGAGCGCGACCGACCTACGCACCGGCTGCATGCGCGAGCAAGCATGTTTCTATCCCACACAGGACGGAGATGCTGGCCCGTAGAAAGGTTATTTGGAGAAATGTTGCTGTATGTAATTTCTCTTGCTTCATCCCGCCACGAAGCTATACCCAATTGAAGCTTCCCTGATTTGGACTTACAAACCAACCCGAAGATTCGCCGGCCAGGCCAGGCCGGCGACGGGACGAAACCACCAACTCCGACCCCGTCAAATGCTCTCCGATCGCATCCAAACTTTTCCCAGGCAAAATCCCTTCAGTCGCCAACATGTCGACCCTCCCACGCACCCTAAGCAACCTCCGCAAGGTTGGAATCAAGGTCCGTCCGTCGTCCATCGCCAATTCCGTTCCAACCCGTCGATTTTACTGACTCCGTGAGATAGGATTACTTCCGTCAAATGCTGGTAAATTACATATAGCTCGCCAATCTCCCCCCCCACCCCCCCAAAAAAAAGCAGCACACGACTAATATTTGTCCCCTTTTCCCAACAACAGTATATAGGTGATACCAAACACGGCCGCCTCGTGGGCACCGACCGTGCCGGCAACAAGTACTTCGAGAACATGGAGGAATTGCCCCTGCGAACCCGCTGGGTCGAGTACGCCAAGCACGACTACGACGCCTCTCAAATCGAGCCCGGCTGGCACGCGTGGATGTCCTACTCGCTGGACAGGCCCCCCACCGAGGACGCCCTGATCGCCCCCGGATTGAGGAAGTTTGAGAAACCGTATCCCATTCCCAACTACACCATGACGAGGGGCGCATTCAAAACATATAGCACGTGAGTCGACGACTAGTTTCTCCAGCTTCCATCGAACCGGATGAGTCATGGCTCGGGGTTGAATGCTCTCCTCCGGGGTCGCTCAGCACTGACAAGATTGATAACAGGACCGAGTCCAAGATTTCGGCATGGGAGCCCGTTGCTGCGCAGAGATCGTGATTTCTGGGAGGGGCGCATTTGTACATATGGCCTTGTAGAGCTAAATGAGTGGGATCACGCCAGTCTTCTTTTGTGCTACAGACTTGCATTTGTGTAATAGGGGGGAGGGGCATATGGCGGATCATGCCAGTACGAATTGACACCAGGTTCGATGAACTAACCGTTTTCGAAAGCCCGAACTACTGAACGCGTAGGCAGACAACCGCGCTTCCGAGGGTTTTTACACATGTGCATCTCACAGCGCCGCAAGACTATCTTTAACGAATCCAGACGGACGTGGGGAAAATATCCAATTTCTCAACAGCGTCTAGCCATCTAGGTTATCTACTGCCAATATGGAAAAAAAATCGCCGGCGACTATTTGCAATCAAGTTTTTTTTTTTTAAAAAAAGTCAGGTTCCTACATTTTCGCCTCGATGGCTGTCTTGATAGCTAGGAAACAGTCAGGACCAAAATCATGTCATTATTTTTCAAGACACATACCTTCGCAAGAATTTTTCGCATCACCAAACAACATCTTCGTATTGGGCATGTAGAACATCGGGTTAGGCACATCCGCTGATGCATGTTAGTTCGTTGCCAGCATGCGTGCTCAAAGAGCTTTTGTAGGCCAAACTCACCATATCCACTAGCCATGCCTCTCTTCATAACCATAACCTGCTTGCTCTTCCATGCGTGGAGCACGGGCATGCCCTCAATGGCACTACCCTTCTCCATGGCGATCGGATTGACGGTGTCATTGGCACCAATGACGACGGTTAGGTCCGTGTCGGGAAAGTCGTCATTGATCTCATCCATCTCGAGGACGATGTCATAGGGAACGCTTGCTTCAGCAAGTAGCACATTGCACTGGCCGGGCATTCGACCGGCTACTGGGTGGATAGCAAAGCGCACGGTGATACCCTTTGATCGCAAATGCGAGACAATAGATGAGATGGCATATTGGGCTTTGGCCACTGCCATGCCATATCCAACCACCAGTATGACTGATTCTGAGTTTAGCATTGCCTCGGCCAGGTCATCAACGCTCGTCTGTGTGACTTGGCCTTCAGGTTTGTACTCTTGTGCTTGAGTTGGTGTCGATAGGCCACCAAAGAGGACGTTCGTAAGCGATCGATTCATCGCTACACACATGATGTATGACAGAATTGAGCCAGACACTCCTATAAGAGCTCCGACACTGGTGAGAAGAGGGTTGTCTAGCATGAAGCCCTCGGCCACGAGAGCAAATCCACTGTACGCGTTCAAAACAGTGATGACGACAGCTAGAGAAACATTAGCGTTCACCTTTACATGGTTACATGGTTACATGCTCCAGTTTTGGTTTCGTCTTACGCATATCGGCGCCACCAATGGCTGCTGTGGTTGTGTATCCCTTCACGAAACTGAGGATCGTATTTGCAGCCAGTGCACCAGCAGCAATCATGGGGCTTCCTGGGGCCATTGTGATAAAGGCACCCATCGTTGCCATGTTCGTTGCAAGCAATCCTCCGTTGATTGCATGGCGGCCCGGCAAGATGGTTGGGCGAGACGACATCTTTCCTCCGAGTTTCATAAAAGCCACGAGTGATCCAGTAAATGTAATACCACCTAGGAAGCGTTAGACAAAACTCGCGAATGGAGAAGACGCAACTTTCCTATGAGAACGCCAAGATATGCAGTGACCATATGCAGTGTCGAGATATCCGTGACATCCGCCATGACGCTACCGATGCTAGTCAAGACGGCAGCTAACCCAACAACAGAGTGTAGTGCTGCAACAGTCTGAGGAAGATCAGTTGGCGTGATTCGTTTTCCGATCAGCATGCCTAGCTATTGGTCAACTTACACGTCAAATGAAAGAGGCGTCGATGGAACTGACCTGCTAATGCGCCAATGGTGGCGAGTCCGGCAAATTGGGTGAGAACTTCAGGTGAGAATCCAACAGCAAGCAAGCTTGCAAGCACGCCAGAGCCAACCCCGAGGATTCCAAGCATATTTCCCATGCGAGCAGTGGCTTGAGACGCGAGGCCAGACAAGGAACCGATACAGAGAACTGAGCTTATCAGATAACCAGCCTGGACAAGACCTGCACCTCCAGTGGAGGCTGCTGCTATGAAACCACCGCCAAAGACGGCAGCGGGAACGGCGTAGAGCCAGGGATACTCGGGAGGGTCGGTCGGGCCTAATGTACGATTCAGTCTTCCACTCAACCTTCTGTAGATTCAGCAGATAGGAGAACGTACGCTTGAACATGTCCAGCATTCGCTTGGTGATGACGAAACCGCCACCAACGTTGACAAAGGCCAGCAGAACACTCAGAGCACCAAAGAGTTGGGGAATGGTGGCTGGAAGATAACCGCCTCCCAAGATGAACAGACCACCGACGCCAACCATGCCAGAGATGGCATTTGTGACGCTCATGAGAGGGGAGTGGAGTGCGGGAGCAACTCCCCAAACAACACGATAACCAATCAGGCTGGCCAAACCAAAAGTGAAAGCGTTGGACATGAAAAGGGGACTGGTGAATTTTCCCAGAGCGAGGACACTACTCATTCCAGCGGTAATAGCAGCCACTTCCCGCGTTTTCCTCTGCCAGGGAGTAAGCTGAACGTTTTCGACGACTGGTTCAGCAGCGGCCTTGGCGGGAGCTGGGGGTGGCGCAGGCCGAGGAGCAGGAGGGAGGACTTCGCCATTCAGAGTCACGATAGAACCGCGAACGACTTCATCGGAGAGATCAATGCCAAATTCCTTATCCTTGGGAGTCATGGATAGCAAGAACTTGGTAATGTTATTTGAATAGAGAGTGGACGACTGGGTGGGAAGACGAGAGGGCAGATCGGTGTATCCTGCGATTGGGATGTCAGTGATTATGAACACATACTTTGGCCATGATTCAACCCACCAATGATTTTGACATCCTTATACATGGCTAGCTTGCCTGGTTGCGTAGCTTCGCAGTTGCCACCCGCCTCGGCAGCAAGGTCGACAACAACACTGCCAGGCTTCATGACATCCAAGGCTTCGGTTTTGATGAGCTTGGGAGCTGGTCTTCCAGGAATCAGAGCTGTGGTGATGATGATGTCGACTTCTTGGGCTTGCTCCTTGAAGAGCTTCATCTCAGCGTCAATGAATTCTTTGCTCATCTCTTTGGCATATCCACCAGCTCCAGAACCGTCCTCTTCAATGTCGACTTCAATAAACTCAGCTCCAAGCGACTGCACTTGTTCTCTTGCAGCGGGTCTTGTATCAAAGCCGCGCACAATGGCGCCCATTCGGCGAGCTGTTGCAATGGCACTCAGGCCAGCAACACCAGCTCCAACAACCAAGACTTTGCAGGGAGGAATTTTCCCCGCCGCGGTTACCTGTCCAGTCAGAAATCTGCCAAACACGTTGGAAGCCTCCAACACAGCCTTGTACCCAGCAATATTTGCCATGCTGCTCAGGGCATCGAAAACTTGGGCTCGGGAGATTCGGGGGATCATGTCCATGGCAAAGCAGGTTGCCTTCTTGCCTGCGATCTTTTGAACAATATCCTTGTTCTGAGCGGGCTGCAACAGCGAAATGACAGTCTGCTTCTCCCGAATTGATTCAATTTCGTCCACTGAAGGACCTCGCACTTTCAGAACAATATTGGACCCTGACCACACGGCCGACGGTTCGCCGGCCAGAGTGGCGCCAGCTTTCTCGTAAGCTTCATCGGGAAATTCAGCCCGTGTCCCGGCACCTCGCTCCACGAGCACCCTGCCGAAGCCTTTTTTCAGCAAAAGTGCAACATTGGCCGGAGTCAAAGCCACGCGGCGTTCGCCAGGAAAGACCTCTCTCGGTACGCCGACCGTCAGTTGGCCATACGGCGTTGTTGGAGGCACAACTGCGGTGGAGTAATTTTGCGTGGCCGACACTGGAGGAGCTGTTGTCACGACAGAGGCGCGACGAACCAGCGCCAAAGATTTGCAGGTAACCGATGGGACTGAGCTTGGCTGTTTTGCTGTTCCCAGGGTATTGTGCCACTGGCGGCGTGAGCATATTACCGGTTTCCCATCTACGTGCAGCAGAACGATTCCAGTTAGCCAATCTGTATCATCGCAATGTAGAAATACAGCCCCGGATGGGCCGGATGGGCCCAATTGCATGTGAATTGGGCTGCAAAGAGCTTGAATATCGAGAAGTCCAACCTTTGAGTGCCAATCGGTGTCGTGGCAGCCGAGCAGCGGTTCGGGGAGAACAGCAAAGCTCAGAGGAAAGCGGACGAAAGATGTTGGGCGCCATCAGAGCAAGCGCATCATCTGCCAAAGATCGATGTCATGAAAATCACGCCTTGTCAAGCCGACTATGCTGTAGAATGGAATGGCAATGCTGAGATGTTGCAGGGACAGCAGTTACCGAGCATCACGCGAGCTGGCCGAGGGAGTGAATGCAACAAGTTCCGGTAATATGACCACCGCGGAGAACAGAAACTCAGGGCGTCCACAGAGGGGCGGGAAGCGGCTATGATGATGACGATGGTGCAGAGGGAGACGGAGACGGAGACGGAGAGCCATGCAAGAGGGGGCAGGGTGACTCCCAACACGATATCCAAAGTCCATGTCGCGATAGACAAAAGACTGGAGCTGCTCGTGCGGGGTGCTCAGGGGCCAAGTCAGCAACTTTAGGCGGCACGGAGGGGCGGCTAGGGGGGACCTTGCCTTGGAGCAGTTAGTTCTGGGGGGTCGCCGTGAACGCTAACAGGCGGCGAGTGGGGCGGAGACAGCACGAAGCTGAACTGGATCCTGCCACCCTTCCTTCAGAATCTGGGGAAGAAAGATGCGGCACCCATGATCCCATCCAATCCATGATGGCACCCCATCCCATCTATCCGCACTCTCCTTCTCCTGAGCGTCTTCCACACCTTTGCCTCTTCATTTATGCATCCTGCCGTGCGGGGGACCGGGGAACCCGGCGCTAAGTCGGGCCATGACGTCGGCTCCGTGCGAAAAACGAAGCCCTCGTCAACTCACCTCACTCCACTTACGTGGTGCGTTTTACAAAGTGCATATCTGGCTCTTCCAGAGCTTCCTATTCCAAGCATGCCAGAAGAACCTCGGTTCACCTTGATGTTGCGCCATCCTATGCTTCCGCACAGGCCATTGTACCAGCTCGACAGAGTGCCATTTGATGGCATCATGGCCTATCGAAGTAATCACAGCACTTCACCTACGTGGCATCAGCTCTTTTGCATGTTATTCCGCCCGAACATACCATGTGTACTTGTGCCTGAGACGGCAGACTGTTCTATATCACGGTTCTCCCAACGGCAAGGTGCTCTGCTGAAGCTGTCACTTGGGAGTTGTAACGAGGGATATTGGAGATTCTATCGCGCCGGATGGCGCAGCAAAGCTATGGTCATTAGTGACACTGGGAGCATACCGGGCTACTCAGAACCCAGAACCCAGGACGGAAAGCGCTGTTTTTTTTTTCTCCATAGTTTCGTGACCGAAACATTGGTTTATCGTGCAGGCACCATAACTGCCCCCAACCATGGCCGACATCTATATCTTCTTACTAGTCCAAGATCTCATCAATGTCGTCACAGAGTGTCCGCATACAGAATCATTTTTGAATCCGGATAAATAATAGCATAGGACCAGGTTATTGCTCTCGTTTGCGCCGAGGAGCTAAGAGATCAACTACAAGAATCGCTACCCTTTAGCATGATCAGATTTGAAGTCACATCTACATCCTCAATTCATTCACCCTGCGCCTCTGAAACTGATACAATAGCTCGAGTAGTTTGGACGAAAACTTATCAAGAAGCACACACAACCAAGGGCCATATTATTTCCTCAAGATTACTGGACATACTAGACTGAGGCCGCTGTAAAACCATCACTACCTTCGTCATTAACCAAGCTTCTGCAATGTCCACGCCTACTGCACCTTCCAGCCAAGAGACCGGCGTTTGAAATACTCGATCTCATCGAGTCCCCTCATCGAGTCCCTTGCAAGCTACTCCAGACCCTCGATCGAGCTCTTGGACTGTCCCGAACGACACGGCGTCTCACACCTGCCCCTGAAATCTGGCGCCACGACCAGGCATTTGTCACAAGCACACAGCAGATCTAGCTTGTCTCCATACTTCTGACCCGGATCATTGCATAGACAGATGTACAAAGCCGTGTTGATTCCCGTGCTGGGTTTTCCGCTGCTGCACACAGCGTGGGGTGTAGCGCAGTACGCATCGGCGAGCTGTTTCGTAGTCCACGGCTTTTCTGCAAGCGAGTTCATCGTTAGTTCGTGGTCGAGTAGAGACGGAGGGCATCAAACGCTGGGCCATCCTGAAGGAAACATACTCATGCCCATGAGGACAGAAGCGCAGTACGTGTAGCCGCATTCGCAAAAGGTGCTGGAGGGAATGCCTGGTACAGGGGAAGACGACGAGTTCGGCGCTGCGACAGATGTGTCTGCGAGGGAAACTTGCGAGGCCAGGGCGAGGGCGAGGAGAGAAATCAATGGAAGGATGAATTTCATTTTGGGAAGCTGTGAGGTAGGTAACGATAATCTCGGAGTGGGTGGAATTGGGTTGCCGGGGAGTGATGAAATGATGAAAATATGCCGGAATGGAAATGAGATGGAGACCACGGATGGGTTCTTTAACTAGTCAAATCATGCGAGTCTATATATCATGTCTTTTGGGTGCCGGAAACTGATGGGCATGCTGTTTGGTGTACACGAATGAAGCGACTTGGTGCCGTGTGACTTGCCACGGTATTGCAGACGTTGTTGATGGTCGCAAACGAACGTTGTGGTGCCATTTTTGGCCCAAACAGCAATCAATCAATCCCCTGCACGGCGAATGCACCGACGAGCGAATGAAGTTTGCCGATGCCAGCTCAAGAAACTCTAGATGCAGCTCGTTCAAAGGAGTTGTGCACTCAGCTCCGGTGGCATAGTCCGACTCGGTCGTCGAGCACAGGGTGCGAGGGTTCGTGTTAGCTGGACCCTTCCCGGACCTGTTGTTGGTTGACATCTGAGGTTTGAAACTTTTGCCGCCCCGCCAACAAAACAAAACCGAGAGAAGTTGCCCCTCCATCATCATATTTGCATCATTCTTCTTCCCCCTCCTCGCACAAACAAGCCAAGTCCGCCGGCGCAAACACCCAAGCTCCTCGTCCGTCCGTCCGTCAATCTCGCCAACCAACCATGGCCAACGACTCCCTCACCGTCGGGACTCGCAAATCCCCACTGGCCATGGCCCAAGCCGAGCTCGTCGTCGCCTCTCTCCAGGCCCTGTTCCCCTCGGACAGCTTCCCCATCAACGGCACCACCACGACGGGCGACCGCGACCAGAACACGGCCCTCTACAACTTCGGCGGCAAGGGCCTCTGGACCACGCAGCTCGAGGAGAAGCTCACGTCCGGCGAGGTCGACATGGTCGTCCACTCCCTCAAGGACATGCCCACGACCTTGCCCGACAACTGCGTCCTCGGCGCCGTCACCAAGCGCGAGGACCCCCGCGATATTCTGGCCATCAAGAGGGAGCTGCGGGATAGACACGGATGGAAGAGCATAAGGGACTTGCCCGATGGTAGCGTCATCGGCACGAGCAGCATTCGGCGAATCGCGCAGCTCGCTCGCCGATACCCGCATCTGAAGTTCAAGGATGTGCGTGGGAATATTCAGACCCGGCTGAAGAAGCTGGACGAGGACCCGGAGATGAGCGCCATTGTGCTTGCCGCGGCGGGGCTGCTGCGCATGGGGCTCGGGGAGCACATCACGCAGTACTTGGATGTGGATAATGGAGGCATCTTGCACGCCGTGGGTCAGGGTGCCCTGGGCGTGGAATGCCGATTGGGCGACGAGAGGGTGTTGGAAGTGCTGCGGACGATTGAGGACAAGGACACGGCGCTGGCGTGTCTTGCCGAGAGGAGTCTGATGAGGGAGCTGGAGGGCGGGTGCAGTGTGCCCATCGGAGTTGAGACGACATGGGTGGACGGAAAGCTCAAGTTGCGAGCGACGGTGGTATCGGTGGATGGGAAAGAGGGTGTTGATGTCGAGTTACTCGAGACGGTGGCTTCGAGAGACGAGGCCGAGCATCTGGGGAAGAGGGCGGCGAGAGATCTAGTGAGCGAGGGTGCCGACAAGATTCTGGATGCCATCAACAAGGCTCGCCCGGAGGGCAAGTAGTGCGTACACTGGTGCAAGGGTACAACAAGTTCTATAACATCGACATCGACACTTCCAGGAGAGGCAGTTTGCTGGAGACAAATAATACACCGGTGTTACAGCATGAGATGGCACGTTGCAATTGGGATGACGAGACATTTGTTCATGTTTGAAATAAGCCGTGTATATATCACAGGTGTAGGCCCAACTATTGATTGCTTCCGCTCGACAAACACCAAACGCCAAGGCCGCTGGCCACCATGTTCCTGCTGAAGCGCAAGGGCAGGGTGACGCAAGTCAATTGAGCAGGAGAACCCGAGAAAGCAACACCGCTCTGTTCGAACAAAGTCTGTTGTCCTATGCCAAGTTGAACTGCGTCCAAATGTGAAATACAAATAAGAGGAATTCCCAGAATTCCGCGCGCGTTGAAACACCACAATTAATCTATTGCTCGCTGACCATCGCCGGATTCCCTTCCCCAGATCTCACTCCCCACCCCATTAACCTAGATGTCATTGTCGCTCAGAACCCATTACTCAGAAATGAATGCCTTGTAAGCCTCGGCATCCATCAACTCATCGTACTGCTTGGCACCCTCCTCGTCCACTTCAACCTTGACGATCCAACCCCCGCCGTTGCTGTCATCTTCGGGAACCTTGTTGATGGTGGCGGGCTTCTCTTCGAGCGAGGAATTACCCTGGGCGACCCTGCATCGGATGGGAGAGTTGATATCGCTAGCCGACTTGACCGACTCGACGGCGCCAATGGCATCGCCCTGATCGACAAAGTCGCCCGTGGTCTCGGGCAGTTCGACGTAGACAACGTCACCGAGCTGCTCGGCGGCATATTCAGAGATGCCGATCGTGGCGGACTTGCGGTCGGCGGACAGGTCAACCCACTCGTGGTCCTTGGTGTACTTTTTGACCAAGCCTGTGAGATTTGATTGAGGGATTGTTAGCAACCCATCCGATCATGTCAACATGCACGCATTTGAGGGATTCTACGCCGCATGGATTGATGGCCACGAGGTAGGTTGCTGTAACATACTCATGCGAGTGGTCGAAAAGGTGCGGACAGCGGCGCGGGGAGCCATTCGTACGACGGCGGCGGGCTGGACGACGGCGCGCAAAGAGCAAGCAATCGAGGCCATTGCGTCGGAGTGGGCGTGCCGAATTGAAGACAGAAGACGGTTCTTGGTCCAGGATCGGGGGAAGCAGGTGTGTACAGCTTGCTAAACTGCTAGTGAATGGCCGTGGCGCTGGGAGACGAATGAAGTTTTTATTTAATAACGGAACGCACAGAACGCACAGAGGAAAGGATGTAGCCGACCTCTGGCAAGCTGCTGATACCAGCGGCTCAGTGCTGGGTGGGGGTGGGGCATTTTCCCTTAGTCATCTTGCACTTGGTGCGGACGTGTGGGATATGGCCAGTCAGATCAAACGAAACATAAGAGCAACGAGAGATGCATGTTCTAGAAGCCGCTGTATTTTTTTTCTTCTATGTTTCTCGTCCTTGTTGAAGACAGACAGGGTCCTTGGCTGGGTTGTCGTCTCGACAGGGCGGATGATGGATGTAGTGGCGTGATAATAGCCGCGAAGCGCCAATGGAATGCGATCTGACAACCAGTCTCGCCAAAGATAAGTCAGGTGAGACCTGAAGTGATACCAAAATTGATAGGGATAATGATGGTTGTATTTCTTCAGTCTGTAGTCTAGCTAAGCCCTATATAATTATGTTTAACTATTACGTAAGCTATTATTTACCTTAATAAGCTAGCCTATTTTAAGATAGTGTTAACTATAACACTATAATTCTTCTAAAACACTATAAGCTATTTACTTTCTTAATTATTATTCTCTATCCCTTACTAATTTTATATCCCTTTCTCTGGATTTTAATTAGCTATATCCTATGTGTTTAGTCTTAGAGGTTATAGTCTTTCCTAGCGTAAGATATATATCTTTAGATTATTAATATAAATCTTTTAATCTTATTCTCTGCCTAGAGGTTTAATCTTATATAATACTAATAATAACTTTCTTTTTATTATTAAAAGCTTTCCCTAAGTCTTATAAAACTTCCCCTTTAGTTTATTCTCCTTATTAATTTTCTTCTATATAAGATTGCTTACTTTAAACTATTATAGTAATTTAGAAGAATCCCCCTTATTATTTACCTTTTAAGTTTAAACTAATTTCTTTCTTTTCTCCTTTAAATTAAAGTGCTATAGATTTATTTCTTAGACTAAGATAGAATTAGTTTCTAATTTTAATAAGTCTATTTTATCTTAATTATTACTAACTCCTATATGTTTAGTAAATAGATTAAATCCTAATATTAATATTACTAGAGTTATTCTTATACTTAATATAAATTAATTATTTAGAATAACTATAATGCTTAAAATAGCTTAGTTCTATAAATTAAGTAATACTTTATCCCTTTTAACCGCTTACTTTATTAATTATTATTTTACTAGGCAAATATTCTATTTAGTAAGTCCTATAGAAGATAAATAAGAGATAAGTCTAAAAGTAACTATTATACTATATTTTCCTGCGGTTAATTTAAAGTTTAGATTTTTAAAGTGGGATTTATTATTATAGTAAATTTCTCTTAGCTAGCTAAAAATAAAGCTCTAGTTTCTATCCTATGTTTAGGTAACTAAATCTCTAGTAGCTTTATTATAGGGTTAACCTAATGCAAACCTTATTATGTAATTAATAGTAATTAGTATATATAAGTCTTTATTTTAAGCCTTAGGAGTAATAGGTCTAAGGTAATCTATTATAACTAATACCTATAGTTCTAATATTATAATAGCTTTTAGAGCTAATCTTAGTAACCTAGTTCTAGTTTACTAGTAAATAAGATAAGATTAATAGTAAGACTTAATATCTTTTACTTTATCTAGCTAGAAATACATCTTATAAAGCTTTTATATTATAATAGTTAAGCTAAAATGCCTTACTATATTATAAGCTTATTAAAGTTTTAGCGAAATCTCTTTAGAGATTATATATTTAGCTAAGGATTTATTAAGTTCTAAATAATAAAGTTTTTAGTCTATAATTTAATATTTTAAAGCTTAATACTAAACTAGTTTTTACTATTTAGCTAGGATTATATAAAGACTATAAATAATTAAAGTAAGAATTTCCCTATACTATTTAGAGTTTAACTATTACTAAAGCTTAGTTCTAACTATTTCTAAAGTTTTATTATCTAATCTTTCTCCTTCTAGTATAATTATTATATTTATTAAAATTATTACTAGTTAATCTCCTATAGCTAGGGATATATTAACTCCTATTCTTCTCTTTACTTTATATAGATTAGATTTAAGTTTCTCTAGTAGTTATAATATCTTATCTATAATCTTTATAATTTTTATTATATTAGGATAGTATATATATTTTATATTTAACTCTTATAGAATATTTACTTATTAAGTAACCTTCTTATAAACCTTAGAGAGGTTTACTATTAAATTAATAATCCCTTTATAGTCTATATATACCTTTAGTAAATAAGGTAAACTATTAACTAGCTATTATATCTCTTTTAATCTAATAATAATAGCTAATATTTCTTTTTCTAGTATTATATAGCGTTTTTCCATGTCCCTTAATCTATATAATATTTATATAATAATTTAAACCTTTATAAAATTTAAGTCTATAGCGCTTATACTAGGTTCTATATCTTCTAGCTAAAATAAAACTCCTTTAGTTCCTATATCTAAAGCATTTATTACTAAATAAAACTATATCCCTAGCTAGGCCTTAAAAGTAGTATTTACTTAAATACTATAGTAAATTTAAAGTAAGGTATTTTAAGCTTCTAGTATTTATTTAGGTTTCTCCTTTAAAACTTTTATCCTCTAGACTAATAGCTTCTTAGATTTTATAACTTTCTAAACCTCTTAGAAAAAGACTTTCTTAATAGTTAATACTAGATTTAATTTACTAGGGATAAACTTTCTTAAGAAGGCATTAGGTAAATTAAAACTAAGATTTTATTCTAAGTTTTTAGAGGCTACTATTAGAAGTATCTTACTAAGTTAGTAAATCTTTTATAATATTTCCTTACTAGTTTAATCTTTCTATCTTTAATAGAAAATCCTATATAGTTTACCTTTAATATAAAGAGAGTTATCTTACGTTTACTTAGTCTAACTAGTGCCTAGGTAATTCTTAGGAAGTAGCGTGTCTATAAGAAGTTAAAGTAATTTTCCTATATTTTAAAACCTAAGTAGTAATTATTTATATAAATAGAAAATAAGGTCTTAATGTCTTTTATATATTCTAATATTAATTTGCTTTTAAATCTATCTTTAAAGAATAAATGCCTAAAGGTAATGTCTTTAAATCTAGTGTATATTCCTAGTAACCTAGTTAATCCTTTTACTATATTATTATAGTAATATATTCTATTAGGGCCTAAGAAGGCTATCTTATGTTTATTAGGTAAATAAATTCTAATTACCTAGAATCTATTTAAAGCATTTACTTATAAGATTATTATTAACCTTTTATAATAAATTAAATCTAAATTAGCTTCTATATTATAGTAAGGATAAGCTAATTTAACTATCTTACTATTTATATTATAGTAATTATAAACCACTTAAAAATCCTTTCTAGGCTTTAGGGCAAATATTATTAAGGCTACCTATTCTAAATCTCTATAGCAAATAATGCCTGCTTTCTTTATAGCTAGAAACACCTTCTTTAAAAACTTATAATATATTCCTAAGTACTAATATTACTTCCTTTTCCTAGGTTAAGCATTTAGAACTAAGGGAATATAGTATTATAAAAGGTTAGTTATATAAATATCTTTAAGCTTCTTAATAAAGTAATCTCTAAATATATAATATAGCCTTATAATTATTATCTATTATTTTGCAGTCCTTATATAGTCTTTAAGTGTAATATTAGACTAATTAAACTAAGAAACTATAGTTTTAGACACTAAGTTTGCTAATAGTTAATTTATATATAAATTCTAGAATCTTAAGAGATACCCCTTAATCTTCTAATTTCCTATATAAATATCTAATTTACCTAGTCTTATACTATCTTATATAGCTTTCTCCCTATTTATATTATAAACTAGCGCCTAACTTATAATATTTAAGTATATTACTAAGTCTATACTATAGTCCTTACTATCTTTAGTTTTACTAGTTAATTCTCTAATCTAGTTATTTATATAGTAATTTCTAATTTTTAAGGGGGAGGCCTTAATTTTCTCTTTTCTTATATAAATTAGGCATAGGGGGTATACTAGAGTGTATATAGTGTAATACTATCCTTTTCTTATAACTAATCCCTCTTACTTATATTACTAACTACATAAATACTAGTTTCTATCCCTAGTTTCTTTTACTAAACCTCTAATTATTATATTTATATAGTAATTTTTATTCTTTAAGGGGTAAACCTTAATTTTTATATTTCCTATATAAATTAAGTTACTATTATGTCCTAGTGTGTTTACCTCTAGATCTTAAACCTTTAAAATGCCTAAGTCTAATGTATTATATAACCTATATCTAGCTTCTCTAAGTAAGACTTAATTTTTATTATTTATATAGTAATTCTTACTTAGTAAGAGAGTACCCTTAATTTTTTATTTTCCTATATAAATTAAGACCTTACTATATCTAGTAGTATTTACCTTATATTCTTCCTAGTGTATTATAGTATTATATATATCCCTTAGGATATTAAATAGGTTAAGATTATCTCTCCTATCTTAATCCTATTCTTTATCTATATTAATCTTTATATATTTCTTATTTCTTCCCTTATTAGTTTTCTCCTTATTTAAGTTTTCTAAATTATCTTTTATTAAGTTTTCCTAGGATAATCCTAATTCCTTATTACACTATGCTTCTCCTATATTTTATTTAGAGTAATTATAACCTATATTTAAGGATAATTCCCTTTCTTATAATACTTTATAATATTTAATTTAACTCTAAGTAATTATCTAATAGGCTAATATAGGTTTTAGTTAAGAGACGCTAGTATAATAAGAGGTAAATAATTTAATTTCTATCTTAGAGCTTAACTTAATAGCTATTCTATTTATAATAATATTTTATAGTAGTTTTTAGATAACTATAGTAGTAAACTTTAATTTTAGTTTACTAATAAGAACTTATTTACTAGTTATTTTTACTATATTATCTAATTTTAAACTATATAAACTATATAACTTTATTCCTATTTTACTTATAGTAATATTATTCTTTCTATTAATATCCCCCTTAGTCTTCCTATTTTCCTAATATACTCTTTATTTATACTTTATTTCCTAAGTATTCTTCACTAGTGTTCCCTTAAAGCTTATTATTCTAATCTTATTTACTAGCTATAGTAAATTAAGAAAACACAAATAATCACTAACTTTATTATTTATAATGCTTAGTTTTTTAACTCCTAGTTCTTAGCTTCTTTTATAATCTAGCTATTTAATCCCCTTAGAAGCTATTTAACTTTCTCTAGAATTTCCTAGTTATTTTCTATAAACTCTATAATCTTCTCTAAATCTATTCTCTATAGTAGCTAAGCTCTTATATTAGATCTTTAAAATAAGTTAGGTATAAATATATTAGTAAAGTTTAAGTTTTCTCTTTTATCCTAGTAATTATAATCTTTTTCTATTTATAATATTTAATAGTATTTACTCTTTATAGCTAAACTTTTCCTAATAATATATCCTAATCCTAAGCTAGTATTATATAATATTTTAATAATACTAGGATTTCGCTTACTATAATCTAGAGGTAAGTATAGTAAGAAATCTACTAATTTCTATTATTTACTATCTAAATAGATTGTTTTTCTTAAAGTTAAATAGTTAGAAGTCTATATCTTTTTAAGTAGCTTTTGCTTACTAATTTCACACTTAAGCTACTATTAAGCAAGGCTAAGTTATACTAGATGCCTTTAATATAGGCTATAATATATCCTAAGGTTATTAGAACCTTACTATCTAGCTAAGTAATATTATTCTATGTGATTATAGTATTTATTAAACCTAAAGACTTATAAACTAGTATATTAGGGTATACTACTTCTTTATATAGTTTTATAAGATTAGAAACTATTAACTTTACCCTATTACTTTTTATTTTTTAATAATATTATATTAAATAGCTTAGTTACTATTAGATAATTAGGGCTATTTAAAGAAGTTATAGAATACTAATAAATACTATAGTTTTACTTAACTATTTCCCTAGGTTAAATAGTAAGACTTTATATTCTTTAGTAACTTAAATATTCTCTAGAGCTAATTTTTAATAAGGTTAAGGGTTTAAAGTAGTATTACTTATTATTACTTTTCTTAAAGTAAGACTAGTAATAGGTTTATAAGGGTTTACTATAGTTTTCTTTAGATATAGTCTTAATATAGGAAGTATTTATTAAAATTCCTTAGTACTTATCTCCTAGAGTAATTAATATATACTTAGACTTAGATTACTTCTTTCTTATATAGTTTTATTTAATTCTAGAATTTCTTTAATTTATTACTATAATAGTTTACCTAATATATTCTTAAGTTTAGTCCTTAATTTAATAATTCTCTTAGCTAGTCCTCTAGTAAATACTAGCTTATTTACCTTCTTTTTTCCCTTTAGTAGTGTTATAGTATTAACCTATTTTATTTTTTTTTCTCCTAGATATAGCTTAGGGAATAGTAATTTAGGAGTAATACTATAAATAATTAAAGTTCTAAATTAAGAATATATCCTTTAGGTAAGATTAATTAGTCTATTTCTATAGCGCTAATAAAATTAGTTTAGTTTAAGTTATTTAATTCTCTTTAGTAATCTCTCTTTATTTATAGCCCTTTATAAGCCTACTAGTCTTAGTGTCTATTAAAGTCTTTAGATAAGTATTTATCCTTCCTAGTGTAATTATAACCTATATATCCTTATTTACTATATAAGAAACACTAGAAGAAGTCTAGGTCTCTCTAGGGTTTGTCTTAAGGATATATACTAATATTATTTCCTAAAGGTCTTCCTAGAGATTAGAATCTATTATTTAAATTATATTTTAATTAATTATATTAACTAGCTATTTATTAAATATTCCTAATAGCTTAAGCCTAGAATACTTCTAGTTATCTTACTAGTTTTACTATTTAGTTAGTAGCTTACTTCTCTTTTCTCTATTATTTTTCTATTTATTTTTAAAGAGATTTTATTCTAGCTATTAAGACTTTATCTTTAGATAGTTATAATATCTTTTTAAAAGCAAATAAGTAGTAGTTATATAGGATAAGTTTTAGGTTAGATATTATTAAGTCCTTTAAAGCTATACTATTTATTTACTTACTTAATATAAATAAATAGTCTAATACTCTCTCTTATAATTAAGCATTTACTTCTTTATTTACTAGATAGGTAATAAAGTTAGTAAAAAGAACTTATTATATATTAGATTTTAATTTTAAAGCTAAATACTTAGCTTATTAAATATAAGTATTTAGTGTCTTACTAGGTTCTTATATAAAACTATATACCTCTTACTAAGTAAAGATTTTAATAAATAAATTAGGGTTTTTAAACTTAGCTAGGAATTTAGAGGCTATTTATTCCTAAGTCTTATCTTTATATTTTAAGTCCTTATACTAAAGAGCTACTTTTTCTTATAGGCCCTAGATAAATATTAAATATATAAAGGTATTAATATATTCTTTTAGAGCTTAAGCTATTATAGCTATTATTTTATAATATTTTAGATATTCCTTAGCTAGCTTATCTTTTAGTAAGCTAAAGAAAGTAATTCCCTTACTTATAGTTAAGTTTATAAGAAAGAAAGGACTACTTATATTAAGCGTTTATTTAGTTTCTTTAATTTTAGTAAGTTCTTTAGATTAGAGTAATAGAGAAAGGAAAAGTAATAAGATTTTATTTACTAAATAAGGCGGTTTTAGAGGGCAAATAGGGCTAATAAGGCTAGGAATAAACTCTAAGGATTTTCTATTATCCTATTTTAAGTCTAAACTTAAGTCTAATTCTTTATAAGTCCTAGTATTTAGTTTTGCTAAAGCCTAATCTTATATAAAGTAATTAAGATAGGAAATAGGAGTTTAATAGTTTCCTAGGATAAATTAGTGTTAATAAGGGATAATTTTATTAATAATATATCTAATCCTTTAACTAAGATTAAATAGTAGAGTTAGGGTTTTTATTAAAAGAGCTTATAAACTTTATTATAATAAAGTTTTTAAGAAGATAGGAAAGTATTTA
This sequence comes from Epichloe coenophiala, assembly GCA_018801565.1. NCBI lineage: Eukaryota > Fungi > Ascomycota > Sordariomycetes > Hypocreales > Clavicipitaceae > Epichloe > Epichloe coenophiala. The sequence continues at coordinate 83,354 of JAFEMN010000110.1, read as the reverse complement.
AGGCTAAACTTAAATTATTATATATAATTTATTACTTAGTATTTACCTAGCCTAAGAAGAGGAAGAAGAAGAAAAACTATTCTAGTCCCTCCTAAAATAAAACCTTTTTACTCTTACTCTCCTTAACTTCTTCTTACTAAGTTTAAACCTTCCTAATCTAAGTAATCTTCTATTATAAATATAGTATATAGTACTTTACTTATACTATACTATTTAATTAAAAGATTAAATAAGTAACTAAGTAAGGTTAAAAGTAAGTTAAAAGTAAGGGTATAGTCTATGTGCTATACCTCTAATTATAGTAATATAATCCTCCCTATAAACTAATATTTTTAAGGTTAAGAGCCACTATAGCTAGTTTCTTAAAGTATAAAGTTTAGTCTTTAGTTTACACTATATCTAGCGCATTTACTAGAGTGTTTATAGTTATAATACTATATAAATATTATAGCTTCTTAGTATAATTACTTTAGTAAGTAAATACTCCTAGTAGGTTTTATAGTATATTTTATAAATAGTTTTCCTAGTTTATAGCACTTTCTATATACTTCTTAAAGTTATAAGTTTAAGGTCTATATTATATTATATTTATTATAATATATGCTAGTTTTCTATTAACTAAAGGTAAAATTCCTATGTTACTAAGTATATAAATATGTGTTCCTACGCCTAAGTTCTATAGTTTAGGTTAAATTCTAAGGTTAGAAAATTCTCTAAGGTTATAACCACTATCTGCTATTATTTATCTTCTATTTGCTTACTATATTATAGCGCTTATTTTACTAAGTATATAAATATTATTTCCTAAGGTTAGATTCCTAGGCTTAAGTAAAGTTTATAGTGTTTCTTAATTCCCTAAGTTTAAATACCTTATTTACTAGTGTCTAGTTTACGTTTAATTCACTAGTTTATAACCACCTAAATTAACTTAGGTTATAATTATTTACTATCTAGGCTACTAGTATTATACTATATTAGTGCTATAGTGTTTTAGTAATTATTCTTTATGCTTATTCTTTAAGGGTTATTTCTTATTTAAGTATTTAGCCTATTTATTTCCTATAATAAGACTTTCCTATTCTTTATTATAATATTCTCTCTTATAATAATTAGTCCTTATTGCCTATTTTATACTAAGTAGCTATTAGCTATCTTATTATAGGTATTTTAAGAACTTTCCCTAGTGGTTATTTATAAGTTTTATATAGCCCTATAGTTTTATATTTATCCTATTAAGTCCTATAGTCCTTAATATTCTTATATTATCTAATAGTAATGTTTTCTAACCTTAGCTAGATAATCTCCTTAAGTATAGTAATAACTATAGCTATATTCTATTATTCTTTTATATTATTTCTAGCTATAGTTATACTCTAATAAAGTTTATAACTCCTTTTATCTCTAGTCTAGTTTATAATTCTTTAATTATTTAACTTAATAATCTCTTAGAAGTTATTTGTTAGGTATTCTTAGATATTAAATATTTAAGTCTAGTAATAATTTAACCTAATTAAAGAGTATTATAAGGTCTTAGTCTTATTACTATAAAGTAATACTAAAATTAATAGGGATAATAATGGTTATATTTCTTTAGTTTATAGTCTAGCTAAGCCCTATATAATTATGTTTAACTATTACGTAAGCCATTATCCACCTCAACAGACCGTGAGAGACAGGTCTACCGGCCGCGTGGTTTACGAGATCAACAACGCAGTGTTACCTCGTGATATTAAGGTGGGTATCTTCAACTGCGCATTGCTCAACAAGATGAACGAGGCCGGAGTCTCATGTCGTACGACTCATCGCATCAGTGTTGAAACGCGTCAAATCACGTCTAGTTGTTGTGGTACACAGCGCCAAAGTCAGCTGCCAGGCCACGAACTAGAATCGAGTACGGAGCTGCGATCTTGACAGCTGCAGGATGTCGATGAGGTAGAGCCCGGTTCGAGTCATGGTCAAAGACGTCGATGTCATTGATCTCGCAAGCCTACTTGTGAATTTTATCGCGGCGGCGGCTTGATCAACGTGTGCTGATGTGTTCCATGCTGTTGCATTCAGATCTCAACCCACCCACACCCCTGCGCAACCTGTAACGAGGTCCCGGCCAGGTCCGGTCCAACTGATCAGTGAGTCTACGCCCTGGCCTGGCTTCTGCTACGGAGCATGCACCGCAGTGACCGCACTAAACTTGCCCATTGCCGAGCACCCGTTTTGTGGCCCAGCCCGGTGGTCGGCTTGGCTTCATGGCTCCCTGGTTTCAGTCCAGACTCCAGCGCACTGCACCGACTGAACGAACTACCCATGGTAACTTCGTCCCAAACCAGACATTTCCATCATTCTTCCATCGCCCAAGCCCCTCATCTTCGTCGCCAATCCCCTGACTGCATCCCGGCCACCGTCGTCGAATCCGGAACTCGACCCCAGCACGGATTATCCCGTGCTGTGTTTTGTTCATCTCCATTGGTTTTCGCTGCTTGGTGCCATCCACGGCTGTCGAGCTAAGCTCCTCCCATCTAGATCGCAACGTGGTGGTGGTGGTGGTGCGGTTTCTCCGTAAAAGCTGACAAGCCATATTGCATGTGTCCCGCCAGCTGAATCAGGCTTCAACCCGCGTTGCCTTGCGCCCAACGGTTTTGTCCATCTTCATCTACAACATCGTCATCGACCCGGCCCGCTCCTTATCCTGGCCACGGCCTGTCCATTCGCTTCAAAAAAAAGAACCGCCATCAAACTTCTGCCAAACTGGATCCCCCTCAGCAGCCAGCAGCGGGCGACGCTGCCCCCGATCACGTCCACAGCAACGCAGTCACCACTGGCGTCATGGAAACGGACCATCTCGCTCGCGTGACGCCCCTCGACGGCCCCGACGACACATTCGGCGGCATCGAAGGCTCACCGCACGTCGCCGCCAACAATGGCTTTCACCACCAGCAAAGCCAGTCAATAGATCAAGCAACGCCTGCCAGCCCAAGACACGATGACGACCCCGCTCACCGATACACACCTCCCGTGTCTGGCCCTTCGTTATCACGGCCGGCAAGTGGATTATCAAATCCGGTACATCAGGCCCACAGCGACTATAGATCGGGATCAGGTGAGCCTGCAAACGGCCGGAACCACGTGGTAATCAAGGTCGGGATGGTGGGTGATGCGCAGATTGGAAAAACTTCCCTCATGGTGAAATACGTCGAGGGCAGCTGGGACGAAGATTATATTCAGACTCTGGGTGTGAACTTTATGGAGAAGACCATTTCGATCCGCAATACCGAAATCACTTTTTCCATCTGGGACTTGGGTGGCCAGCGGGAGTTTGTCAACATGCTTCCGCTGGTGTGCAATGATGCGGTGGCTATTCTTTTCATGTTTGACCTGACAAGGAAGAGCACGCTGAACAGCATCAAGGAATGGTACAGGCAAGGCCGAGGCTTCAACAAGACGGCCATTCCGATCCTAGTGGGAACAAAGTACGATCACTTTGTCAATTTCCCCTTACAGGACCAGGAGGAGATCTCAAACCAGGTATAATCCCCCTTTTTCCAATGGAGATGATAACCACAAGTTGAGGCTGACCGGCTCGCAGGCGAGGCGATTTGCCAAGGCAATGCGTGCATCTTTGATATTCTCGAGTACGAGCCACAGCATCAATGTCCAAAAGGTACCATAGGACCTGCCTTCTGCTGGGCTCAGCCAAAACTAACAACTCGTCAGATTTTCAAAATTGTCCTTTCGAAAGCGTTCGACCTCAAATGCACGATCCCCGAAATCGAGAATGTTGGTGAGCCTCTGCTCCTGTATCAATCGGTCTAATTGCAAGGCCAATCGCCAAAGGTGGTTTCGTTAGGTCTACACGACGCTGCATTCCAGCAGACAATATTTCTTCGGCATGGGGCGTCACCCAAGGGAGAAAAAAAAAAGAAAAAAAAAATCCAGGAGCACCTGGATCTCAAAGACAGCCTCGAAACTTCCGATCAGAAATTGGGAGCTGGAGAACGGGATGCCTCGCTGCTATAATCGGAGGGCAGCCATGGGAGCCACCAGTATACTGTAGTCATATTGAACGCTACTAATTTCTTTTTTTAACTCGGCTATACTGGTCGGATAGTGGCTGGGCTCGCTTGCGTGGGCACGGTGCTGCTTGTTGCAAACGGCGTAGAAAACTGGTGGATATTGTTCACGCTTTCCAATGCTGGATAAGCCAGGGAACGGCAGGTGCCAAGGCTGATGTGAACGTCAGCCGTATCTACCCGCTGCTGTATGTGCTATTTGGATCATGGGCTGGCCCAGCGAGGTCAATGGCACAGGGCCGGTGAACTGTGGATGGCGAAAAGAAGGAGGCAGCGATGGAGAGCAGACAAGAGCCTGGAACAAGATTGCCGGCAAGGCGATGGGGCACACAACATTGACATTGATACATTGGCAATTAGACAATATGGCAATCAAGCAACATTCCCTACACACTGGACATGGCCATGCCGGGTTTTCCAAGCGCATCATGAGTCTTGTCAGCAACGACGGAACGGGTGGGTCTCATTAATGAATGAATATCTTGATTGAACCGAACGCCTGCCTCCTGCCTGTCCAGGACGCATCATCAGCCTCCTTCATCTCCAAACTACTTAACAAGGGCCGTGCCCAGAGCCCAGAGCCCAGAGCCCAGAGACCCCGTCGAGCTACCGACGGGATATCACGCTGGATAGCAGCAAAACTCCCCTGCCGCCGACAGTCGTATCATGCGGATGATCCCATCCGAAGCCCGCGGACGTGATGCTGGCGGCAACCGGACCGACAGGTAATACTCCGTAGGGTGCTGAGCTATTTGTGTGGCGGCGGGGCAACTCCGCATGATCTAGGCCCGCTTGTGCAGGAACACGGCTAGTCTTTTCTCTCTGGTCTTTTTGTGGAGAGGGGACAGGAGGGAGAGGCACTTCGTTCCATGTGTACTGCAAGCGGTGCCATGCATGCCCTTCAGCCAATAGTGGCGACTTGAACTTGCAGAGTAATAAAGTTCCTGGTGGCTTTTCTCACAATAGCGCGTTTTCCCTGTTTAATGGCCTGGAGAGCACAACTAGATGCCATCTTTTGCAAGGTACTTCACGTGACCAAGCTCGGTGTGCGGCCGCGTTCTGGCCAACAATGTATTGCATCAATGTCTCTAGACGCGCTTCTATAATCGTGCCTGTCCTTCCGAACAGAGGCATGCATGTACCGTGATCTAGCGATTCGATCCACATTCTCTCCACACCCAATCTTGCCTGTCATGCCAATGTGCCCGTCTTTGGGTTGCCGATCAGGGTCTAAAACGCCAGAAAAACGCCACGCTGATGCAAATGATGGCTCTGCCGGCTCGGTAGAGGTTTTCACCTAGCAGTGCTGGAAAGATTGCAATGGCTGTAAAAGGAAAATCGCCCAACGAAATCCCCGAATCCTAAGCGAAAGTATGTACCGAAAAAGAAAAAAAAAAATCAATGAGTGTCCACGATGCTATATGCAGTTGTCGACGGAATTACAACAGTATATCGAGGTCGGGGAAACGTATATGTAAGCGGCAGAATTGTCGTCCTAGTTGTAAACGTGTTTCGTGGAAATTCTCAATGGAAAAAACCATCGCAATACACCGCTTCAAGAATGCGTGTTCTTGTCACCCCAGATAGGGGCTCCCAGAGGTTTGCTGACACCGAAACCTACGGCGACGGCGATGCCTACCACCAGTACAATGATGAGGACTTTCACCAGGATCCTGTTGCGTCGGCTAAGTCGTTGCATGAATGCACAAGTACGGTTCTTCTTGCCGGCCTTGGCTCTCTGCTTCCAATCACGCTTGTCAGGCCAGACCTGACAATCCTTCTTGCGAGTGAGGATGACACTACCGCGCGGTTTGTCCATAGAGGCGGTCATCATCATGGCTTCGACATCAGTTTCGAATGGATTGCTGTTGTCGGACCGTGCAGTCGTACCGCTCGGTGTTCTCTCCAAGGAGGCCACTCGGACCGATGGCCCTTTCGCAGTTGGATCGGGGACAGCGAGGTTTGTATCTGTCAAAGGATAGCTCTCGACCTTTTCCTGTTGTGGAACCATGGTCGCGGCTGTCTTGTAATGTTGGTGTCTGATTGAAATGCGATTAGAAGAAGAGTCTTTGAAAATGGCTTGGTAGAAGGGAGAACCCTAGTGTCTGTTTCCTGCTTTTGTGTAGAAATATCTGTTCGGGCTACAGGAAAAGGTAAGGATTGATCAAGATGGCACTTACCCAGACGTAGTAAGGGACGCTTGCTCTTGTGGTGGCTGTATCCACAACAGCAGCGACAGCAAGCAGTAAATTTTAGGGGATGCGAGGCCGAAGAAGCTGAATTTGTCGACAAGAGGGTGGAAAGAAGAGAGAATGTAGAGGCTGGTGATTGTCTTGTCTCCTCTCTGCCGTTCGGTGACAAGGTGCGTTTCTGGTGGAGGTGGTCGTTTGTTTGGTCGAGAAGTTGTAAGACCAGCGCGGATGTGGACAAAAAAATCGCTTCCGGCCACACACTAAAACCGGACGCGGTTCGTGCTGGATTATTGGTTACAATAATCAGGCAATAAGCGACACTCTCAAGAACGATTAAGACACCAGAAACGTTGGCTAATTGCTTTTTCCGGTGAGAAAGAAACGGAAGCAGGAAGCAGGTGAGTCGATTTTCAAGCGAAAGCGGGCAATGAGAGCGGAACCACAGCAGGAATGTGAGAGGGAGACGCCCAGGTTTTTGTTACTTCTGCTGGAGTCGCACGCCTGAGCACTGGCGCTCTACTATGGACTACGCCGGACACGAGTCCAGGGAGACCGAGACCCAGGAGCGGCTCAAACGGGACTTTGAGGATCCCAATGGATGGCCAGACATCACGGAGGGAGGTGCGACCGGGGCTAGTTCGAGACCCCAGCAATTATTTTTCGTCAAGAGTGCTCCCTACATGTAATACGTCCGTAATTGCCCATGTAAGAAAAGGAAAAAGACCGGATCCCTAGGGGGGGGGGGGGCTTTCTTTTATACTTAATAAGAGGGGTAAATTAAATAACTTACTTAAAAAACAAAGCATAATAGGCTTAATAAATCTAATAATACTTAACTAGCTCTAACACAGGACTATTCTAATCCTAGATTAAAGCCGCCCTCCCCTTATAATAACTAAGCAAAACTAGGTGCTTATACTTTACTAGACTAGTAAGGTAGGACTAGGCTAGAGATAGCTAAAAAGTAAGGCTATAGAAAAGTTAGTATAAAAGTAAATAAGAAGTAAATTAATATTATAAACTTAGATTTACCTTACCCTAAGTAAAAGTAAAGGGACTTAGGATAGACTTACTATTATACTAGAATAAGGTTTAAAGGGTTTAGAAATACTTATTTTATATATTTTCCTTCCCTTATTTTTCTTTTCTATAGGATAAGGCTAGTATAAGCTAGTAATAAATACTTATAATAAGCTACCTATTAAGCAGTGTAAGCTTACTATAAGGCTAGCGCTAGCTTAAACATAAATATAAGAGGGTTTTTCTCCTTAGTTTAGGGTTTTCCCTTTTAACTTAGTAGTAAGAGTACTAGTAATAGCTATCTATAGAGCTAACTAGCGTAAATAATATATATATATATATCCAAAGCCCCTTATAACTAATATTCCCTTTATCTATAGTTAAAAAATTAAATCTATATTATAATTTAAATATTAATTAATATTATACTCTAATCCTTATAGTTATAGCTATTCTCTATAGATTAGCTTTACTAGTCTAATAAAGAGATGCTTTTCCTACTTAACTTACTGCTTAAAGCTTAATATAAGCAGTAGCTTAATAATAAGAAGCCTAGTGTTATAAGAAATCTCTTTAAGGGCTTCCTTCCTACCCTTACCCTTAAATTCCTAAATTATTAATAGGAGGTAAAGCTTATTAAGAATTACTATATATAGCTAAAGAAGGTAAAGTAAGTATTTTAAGCTATACAGTTATAATCTAGTATTGATTTTTATAATTTTTTTAGTATCATTGGTTATAACCAATGCATCTAATTTATTACAACACACAATTATTACTAGCAATACCTAGCTAGTAAAATAATTAACAACTAAATTCTTATAGCTATAGTAATAAATAAGCTCTAAGGTTATAAATACAAGAGGCTATAAGGTTAGAGCAAAGTTTGCAATAAACTTTATAGCTATATTAGCGTAAGATATAGTTATAATTTATAACTATAGTTAAACTTAAATTCGTTTGAGTTTTGCTTATAGTATAAATTAACGCAATTCCCCCTTTCTCTATAACTGTGTTTTTTCTATCTCTCTATATCTCTTTTATCTTATAGCTTACTACTTATGCTTTAAAGCTCTAAGGCAAACTTAAACTCTCCTACTAAACATAACTTATCCTTACTTATCTCTAATTTAATTCGTTATAATCGCTAGGTAGGTTTTGTATTACTAATTAACTAATTAACCCCTAACTAATTAAATAATAGCATAGCTAAGGGTAACTAAAAGCTAGGGGCAATAACCACTAGGCTATAGAACCTTTAGGCTATTTAAAAAGCTAATAAAAATCCTAATTAAAAGGAAATTAAGAAAACCAAAGAAAATATAGAGGAATTTAAGAAAAGTAAGAATAAGAAAGGGAATAAAAGACTAGAGAAAAAGGCTAGATATTTAGAAAAGATGTTAAAAAACATAGAACTTTAATCATTTAAGCAGTTTTACCTCGTGCTTAGGAGGGTTATAATCTAGTATAACTTATAATAAAGAGACTAGAAAGCTTTAAATAAGTAAGTAAAATATTAAATTTATTAAAGAGGTTTATAAGAGATTTAGTAAGGCTATTATAAGAAAGCCTCTAATTATAAATAAGACTTTTATAGCTATAAAGTATATAGAGGTCTTTACGCTAGATGTCACAGCTTGTTCGTTAGGTTAAATGAACGAAGTGATGGCTAAGATTCTCGCAGTCGCTACTAGGAAGATACTAGCTAGGGGTGGGTGCATAAAGGTTTTAATCTCTAACCTAGCACTAATAATATATATAGTCTTTAATAAATACCTTACTTTATAAGCATATAGCTATCTTATAGCTAGCTAGCCTCTTTATTATTTATATAGCCTAAAGGTCCTTTAAAGATTTGCTTTAATAAATATCCTATCTCTAACCTTTACGCTCCTAATATAATACCCCTTTAATATATAATTAACCTTAATTATAAAATAAGTTACTTACTTAAGGTATAGTTACTATAATAAAGCTTATAAAGAAAAATAAGGTAAGGCACCTTATAACTAGATATATAGGTAAATAAAATAATAATAATAATACTACTAATTATAAATAACCCCCCTTATTATAAGTAATAGTATTTAAATAGTAGCCTATATATAGCTTTAATATAGTAAAATAAATATTATTACCTATTATATAGCTAGACTAAAAAAAAATAGATAACTTATATTAATTTTTATAATTAGTTTAAATATATAGGGTACCTAATACTATAGTTCTAAATAGTCTAACTAAAGGGCTTATATTATAGTTACTATAAGTTTATAGCTATTAAGCATATATATAAGTAGCAAAGCTAATAGTTATTATTATAATTTATAGATTACTTATATATAGTATATTAGATTACTTAAGGGGTTTATAGTTAATGTAAAAGAGACTAATTTTTCCCTTTTTCTATACACTTCCTTTCTCCTATAATAATCCTTAACCTTATAAGTTACCCTTACTAGCTAAGTAGTAGCTTTCTTACTACTATTATACTATAGTTACTAACTTTCTTTAGTCTCTAAATATTATTATTATCTATTACTATTTATCTTAGTCTTTTATCTTATTCTTAGTTATTAGTTTATTTACTTCTAGTTATAATTTATATCTAGTCTATTATAGCTAACTTATAGCTAGTTTACTATATCTAATACTTATATAAGAACTCCTTCTTTATTAATAGCTCCTAAAGGTTAAGCTATTAAGAAATCTCCTTTAAAGTCTCCTAAGAAGTTATCCCTTTAGAAGTAAATTACTTCTAAAATTTTAATATAGGTTTATTATATCTTTATAGTATCTTTATTACTAACTTACTACTAGTAATATAATAAGTAAGAAAATTCTATATATATATTACTCTTAGTAAGTAGTAATATAGAATATCTTACTAAAAAATAGTATTTATAATATTCTAGGATATCTTATTAATAATAAGACCTTCCTTATAGAATATAAAGAATCTATAAGTATAACTTCTTTACTTACTTACTACTTCTTTATTACTAATATTCTAATAAACTACTTAATAAAATATACTTACTACTTCTAAAATAATAAAAACTACCTTATAGTATATCTTTTTTATCTAGAATTTGCTTGCTTATTACTAATATATTACTAATACCTAGCTTAAATTATATAGCTTTATAATAAGCTATTTAAACTTATTAAAGCTACTCTAGAAGGTAGCTACTATTATTAGGATAAAGTAAGTATAATTCTATTACTTAAATACTAAATTACTACTAACTTACTAGTAGTTTATTATAAAAGCAAAGAAAAAGCTATAGAATACTATTTTATTCTATAAAAATTCTAATAAGTATAAATATATTTACTATACTTAAATAACTACTAATATTACTTATAAAGTAAAGAGTAATAAGTATATTATAATAGCGCTACTAAGTAATACTATAAACCTTAGAATATAGATTAATATTTTAAATAATCTTTGCTTTATAGCCTAGAATATCCTAATAGTAAGCTTTCTTAATATATATAGCTAATACCTAACTAACTTACTAGTAGTTTATACTTTATACTACTAACCTACTTAATTATATTAGTTTTATTAAGCTTTCTAGTAAACTTTAGGTTTATATATATAAAGAGAGGGATTCTAATAATAAAGATACTCCTAAGGCCTTTGCCTTTATAGTTACTATAGCTACTATTATTACTAAGAAACTAGTAGTTTTAGTAACTAACTTTATTATAAAGGGGTAGGTGCTTAGTAATTATATAATAGATTATTTAAGTTATTTAAGTAAATTAACTTTATTTTCTAATATCTTACTATATTAACTTATAAATTATAACTATCTTATATTAACTTTATTACTTAACTATTACTTATAGTTATAAATAATTTCTTTAGTGCTAAAATCCCTTTTTAATACCTAAGAATTCTCTAAAGTATTATAGCCTTTCTATTTAACTAGATATTTATAATACCTTTTATTATAGTAATATAAAATAATTCTCTTAACTTTAAACTCTTATTTATTATCTTTAATATTATTCTATAGTAAGGATATATCTTCTATATTAGTTAGGTCCCCTTTAAAAGGCTTAAGACTAGTAATATTAAATATATTATATAATTAAGTCCTAGGTAGTAACTTTAATTAATATACTAATCTATAACTCCTAATTACCTTTTTAATCTTATAGGGGCCTAGGTACTTTATAGCTAGCTTCCTACTAAGTTATTTTAAATTAATATTCTTTATTAATAGTAAAATATAATTACTAACTTTAAACCTTATTAGAGTTCTTTTCTAGTTATAATATTTCTTATACTAAGTCTATAAGTTACTTAAAAGCTATTTAATTATAGTGTGTTTTTCTCTTAGTGCTAAGACTTTACTTTTAGCTTAATTATTTACTAAAGAAATATTTATAACTACTTATTATAAACCTCTAGGATTATAACCTTATAATACCTTTACTAGTGTATAGCTATATGTTATATAATTGCTTATATTATATATAAACTATACTAATAATAGGTTATCTACCTAATTAGTTTATTTAGTATAAGTAAAAGCCCTTAAATAATATTCTAGGACCTAGTTTAAATGTTTTATCTAGCTATCTATTTAGGGATAAAAAGCAATGCTAAGTAGCTACTTAGTTATAAGAAGATAATAAAAAGTTATCTAGAAACCACTAGTAAATATAGAACCTTATTCTATTATAATACCTTCTAAAGCTCTATAATCTTTAAAAACACATTTTAAGAATATAGTTACTAGCCTATTGCTAGTTAGTTATATTAATATAGGAATATAGATACTATATTTTATAAATTAGTTAATAATAACTAGAATTATATTATAGGTCTAGTTTAAATCTTTTACTAGTAGAAGTCTAGTAATAAAATCTATTAATAATTCTTAAAAAAGGTAATTAAGTACTAGTAATAAAGCTAGCTTGCTATATAGTTTATAATGCCTTAGTTTTAAAGTTTAATAACTTATATAAGTGCTAATATATACCTTTATATCTTTCTTTATTATTAGCTAATAATATTAGTTTATAATCTAATAAAGAGTTTTACTTACTTTCTAATACCTAGTAATAAGGTTATTATAAGTAAGTAATAAAATTTCTTTTCTTATTCCTAAAGGGATAAAAATATAATTCTTAAATATTAATAGCTTAGAGGGTTTAATAGACTATATCTAGGACGCTACTAAATCACTGCTTTTAAGTAACTTTAATTAATCTATAGTAAAGTTATTCCCTTATTATACTTTATATAATAAGACTTAAATTAGGGGTTTTAATTCTAAGCTCTTTTCTAGAAAGTTAGAGATAAACTTAGAAAAGGTTCTCTAAATAAATTAGATCCTAGCTATAATATCTCTATAAGTAATTAGTTTAATAAATACTTCTAGTCTTATAGGTATATAAATAAGTAATGTTTTTAAGGGGTACCCTTGCTACTTACTAGTAATAACCTATACTAGTCTACCCCTAATAGTAATAGCTAGTCTAATAGGAAAATTAAAATAACTAAGTAATAAACTAAATATATACTAAGTACTAGTAATACTACTATAGCTAGCTTATTGCTTATTAATAAAAGAATTAAAAGTATTAAATAACCTTACTAATATAACTCTTCTAAGATTATCTAAATTATTAGGTTCTTTAGGAATATAGTTAAGTTATAATTTTTTAAAACCCTAGATATTAGTAGTATTATTATAGCGTTATTATAACTAACTATTAGTTACACTAAGCAATATTTTTATAGAACCTATAGTACTAATAGTATTACTAGGGTGTTCCTATTACTTAGTATTTATAAATTTAAATAAAAAGGTAGGAAGTTATATAGTTACTACTTCTGCTTTCCTTACCTTACTTATAAAATCTAGTTTTCTTAAAAGTAAGTTAGTAAGATTTAATTTCCCTATATAATATATAATCTTAAAGTTAAAAGGATAAAGCTTATTAAGTATAGTTACTTACTTACTAGTAAGCTTAGGCTTTATAGCTAGGTACTTATAGTTTAAATAGTCTATAATAACCTTAATTATATAAGCTAAAGAAGCAAGGTAATGTCTCTATATATAAAAAGCCTCTTAGATAGCTAATAATTCGCTATTAGGTATTAAATAGCATAATTTAGCATTAGTTATTTTCCTTAACATAAACATAACTAAGTGCTAGTAACCTAGCATATATATTATTGATTTTTAAAAAAAAAATTTACTATCATTGGTTATCGCCAATGCATCTAATTTATTACAACACACAATTATTACTAGCAATACCTAGCTAGTAAAACAATTAATAACTAAATTCTTATAGCTATAGTAATAAATAAGCTCTAAGGTTATAAACATAGGGGGCTATAAGGCTAGAGTAAAGCTTGCAATAAACCCTATAGCTACGTTAGCGCAAGAGTTATAACTTGTGACTATAGTTAAACTTAAATTCGCTTAAGTTTTGCTTATAGTATAAATTAACGTAATTCCCCCTTCCTTTATAACTATGTTTTTTCTATCTCTCTATATCTCTTTTATCTTATAGCTTACTACTTATACTTTAAAGCTCTAAGGCAAACTAAACATAACTTATCCTTACTTATCTCTAATTTAATTTATTATAATCACTAGGTAAGTCCTATGTTACTAATTAACTAACTAACCCCTAACTAATTAAATAATAGTATAGCTAAGAGTAATAAAAAGGATACTGCCTTATCTAAAATATTAAATAATATAGTAAAAGAAAAGAAAAGTAAAGGGAAGGGAAGTGAAGATAAACCTAACCTAGAGATAATTAATAGCATTTATACCATGAGGGAAAAAATGCTAAAAAGCAAAGGCAGCATATATATTATAAGTATAGCCCTAATCGCATATCTAGATGCGTCTGTCTCTACTCTAAGATACATAAGTAAGTTAAAATACACTAAAATTAGCGCTTCTTAAAATCTTTATTAAAGTTCTCTAAATACTACTAACTTATAGGGTTCTAGGTTAAATATTACTAGTTACTACCCTCTAAGGTAATCTATTAATAAAATAATAACTTTACTATACTATTTAATAAAATAGCAGTAAAATCTAGTAAAACTAAGGAATAACTAAATATTAAAGACACTATATAGTATTAGCTAGGTTATAATTACCTTAACTCTTACTAGGTCTATTATAATACCTTTTGCTAATATCTTAAAGCCTAAGAATTTAACTTTCTTAACTAAAAATTAATACTTCTTAAGGTTAATAAAAAGACTTATATCCCTAAGCCTATATAGAATTTATTTAATATATTCTATATACTCCTTAACTATACTACTATATATTAGTGTATTATCTAGGTAAATAATATAGGTCTTATTAATAAGTCCTTTAAAAGTATTATTAATATACTTCTAAAAGGTTACTAGTGTATTAACTAGTTTAAATAGTATTATAAGATATTTAAAGTAGCTATAGTAATAATAAAAGGCTATCTTTTACTTATTACCTAAGTAAATATATAGCTAGTAGTATATATCTTTTAGATTAAGAACTATAAAAATAACTATACTTACTAATTAATTAAGGATTTTAGTAATAAGGGGTAAAAGGGCCTTATTCTTAATTATAATCTTATTTAATCCTTTATAATCTATATAAAGCCTTAATTTCCTTTCTTTCTTTAAAATAAATAAAATTAGGGCTTTAGCTAGGCTAACTAATTTTCTAATCTACCCTTTAAGCTATATACTTATAAGGTACTCTCTAAGAACTAATAGCTTCTTTTTAGCTAAATTATATATAGGCCCCTAAGGTAGTGTTTTCCTTTCTTCTAATTTAATTATATAAGTATAGCCCCTTAGTTTAGAAAGCTTACTTACTAGCTCTTTAGAAAAAATATTTATAAACTCTATATATTCCTTTAGAATTATTAGTATAAGGCATTAGGTACTTATACCTTAATTTAATATAGCTTATTTATTGCTTATACTTTCTAAAATTAGTATAACTATAATACCTTTGCTTTTTTATTACTAATAAGCATATTCTAGTAACTATATAGCTACTTTACTATTTAATTATACTTCTATTATTACTAGGTTTTTTAATTAGTCCTTACCCTTTTCTTTTTAATTTTTATTTTTTAAAACACTTAGCCTAATCTTTATTACCTTAAATAATAATAAAACTACTGCTTAGTTTTTCTCTTTATATATTTACTATTTATTATAAATAAAGGAAAGGTATTCTATAGTTACTAAATATCTCTAAAATCCCTAATCCTAATATATAATTATAGGTAAATATTCTTTAGTCCAATCTATACTTAGTATTATCCCTTTACCTATATTAGTAATATAGTAGCTAACTTAATAGACTTTTATAAATCCTATACTATTTTTTACTTTTATTAATATTTTTAAGATTCCTTAATATAGAATCTCTTTTTAGCTTACACTCTTTAGTACCTAGTTTAATTAGATTATATTCTTCTAATCCTTTTTTAATAATAATTTAGGATAAATTATTAAGAACTATATACCTATATTAAACAGTGCTTTTATAGCTAATTACTAGTTATCTTATTATAAAGATACCTATATTCTTATTCTATTATCTATAGGGTATTCTATAGTAAGATTATATTCCTAGGTCTATACTATTTAAACTAGTATTATATTAAGTAATATAGCTTTATTACTACTTTTACTATACCTCTTAGTTATATACCTATTACTTTTATAAGTAAAATAGTCTAATGCTTAATAAGCTAGTATAGTATATCTAGGCTTTCTATATTTATAGTATACTAGAAATAGCTTTTTTACTTAATCTTTACTTTATTACTATACCTTATCTATAGGTAATATAAAGCATTACCTCTTTCTTTTAAGGTCTTAACTTTTTTTATTACTTTAGCCTAAACTTATTATAACCTTTACTTTCTTACCCTAGCTTTATAACTAGCTTTATATTATTAGAATCTCTTAGCTAATTATTTACTTTCTTATAGTATTATTTAAGATATTTAGAAAAATAGTAATTTATAAATATATAAGGATTACTTTAGGTAACTTAGCTTTTACCTTAGTCTAAGCTTTTTTAAAGGCTTAAAATAATTAGTTACTTTTCTACCTAAGATTTAGTAGTGTTCTTATTACTTCTAAGTATCTTATACCCTTATTTATTATTCTAGTTTTTAGCTATTTTAGAAAACCTACCTATATAAATAATAAGTAATTTATATACCTATCTATAGCTATATAATATATTTATTATTACTTTATATTATTAGCTAGGTAGTTACCTATATACACTACCTTAGTTATATTATCCTTAAAGGTATAGTAATTTAATTTAAATAATATATCTAAATTTACTAAGAAATTCTATAGGTTCTTATATATATCCTCTTTATATATAGGTATTTTTATCTATATCTTAATAAGACTATTTTACTATATAATTACTACTAAGTTACTATAAACTACTAGTGAAACTATAGCTAAAGTTTAAGGGGTAATTATAAGTCCTAGAGAAGGTCTAGCTAATCCTAGATTTACCTTAAGCTCTTTAATTTATACCTTTATTTATAGAATCTCCTATATTTTCTAAAGGTAATATAGCTTAGCTTATATAACTTTATAGTATCTTTATAATACTCTATTAAGGTTATTTATATTATCTATACCTTTACCTAGATTAGGATTAGGTAGCGTTTACTATACTTTATTATTATTTATAGTTCTAGATTATAGGGGTTCTTTACCTTTCTAATTATCTATAGCTTTATTATTATAAGGTACTAGTGTATTTTATATAGATCTTTAGAGTATTAGCTATATAATAATCTAGCTAATAGTTTATATCCCTAAAAGGGTTTTAAAGAGATTTATTTATTATAGCTTATTTATTAGGTTAAATAAATAAAGTAATAGCTAAGATTCTAATAGTTACTACTAGGAAGATACTAGCTAAAGGTAAGTGTATAAAGGTTTTAATCTCTAACCTAGCACTAATAATATATATAGTCTTTAATAAATACCTTACTTCATAAGCACGTAGCTATCTTATAGCTAGCTAGCCTCTTTATTATTTACGCAGCCTAAAGGTTCTCTGAAGATTCGCTCTAATGAACGTCCTGTCTCTGACCTCTGCGCTCCTAACACTAGACCTTCTAGCTAGTAATAGAATTCTTAAGGCTTAAGATAATAAAGGCTTTACTATAGTAAAGGAGGAAATAGAAAGAGATAGCTACTCTTTAAAACTAGATAATAAAGAGAAGGATATTAGAGGCTTATAATAAGGCACTAATAATAATATTCCTTATTTTATTTAAGAGATTTAGAATAATAATAATCCCTTTAAAGTTAATAATAATTCTCTCCTTTAACTAAATATTGTTATGGACTAGCCCCTAGGCAACTACAATAGGGCGTTAATATAATATTAATAAACTTAGGGAGGGAAGAAGGAAAGGTAAAAGACCTATTCCTACTAGTGCCTCTTATACCCCCTAACTACCTTATATTAGCCCCCTTTTTATATCCTTACTAGCTTAGAACTATCCTTACTTATATATACTATAGAAAATACTTAGGTAAAGCCTAAGCCCTTTATATATACTCTTACTTCTTCTCCTCCTAATAAACCTTAACTAGGGTCTTTATATAAATATATAAGGTATATCTAGCTTAGTAGTATATTATTACCCCCCTTATAGCTATTATCTAATTAAGTTACGCGTAAAATATTACCCCCTTAACGCGTAATAAGTATTACTAATTAGTAGCTAGTATTTAATAATATATATAAACGCATTCCCCTAACCTTACCTTCCTTATATAACTCTTTTTATTAACTATTATAATCCTATTACTCTTTCTTACCTTATTATCTTAAATACTCTTTATTCTCCTATTAGACTTTTACTAAATATAGCTTAGTATAGCTTCTTTAGTTATATCCTACCCTATATTATAGTAGCCCTTAATATACTAACTATATAAGCTATTAGTAAGTTCCTTATAAAGAGTAACTTAGATAATAAGGAGTATACTACTCCTAAGTTAGTATTTAAACCTTATAGCCTATATATTAAGAGGTGCCTTACTATAGGTGTTTTAGATTATTATACCCCTAAGAGTAAAGAGTCTTACCCCCTATATTAGTAAAACTATATAACTTATATCTAGCTAACTAGGTTCCTATTTACTAAACCTTAACTCTAATATTATCTAAAGGATATTAAAGCTATAATTACTTTAGGTATATATATTATTACCCCTAGTATTACTAAGACTATAATAATAAAGAAAAAAATACTAGTGCTCTCCTAGAGTTTCTATGCCCTTATTAGCTAATAAACTACTTTTCTAAACTAAGCTTAGTTTAATCTAGCACTAGTTTATTTAGCCCTTAGGCTACCCTTATTTACTAACTCCCTTATTATAAATATAACTAAACTTAATATTATTCTATATACTAGTAGTAATCCCTTAGGTAAGTATAGTATAGGAAACTCTATATAGTAAGTTACTAGTATTCTATTCTAATAAAACTAGTAGCTTATAAGTAGTATAAATACTATATATTAAGAATATTATAACTAATCTATACTTATCCTTAAGGCACTCTTACCTTACTACTATAGTAATAACTAAAGCTATATATATTATATTAAATCTAGGGATAAATTACCTTCCTATTAGTACTAGGAATACTCTTAACTTAGGACTAAATCTAGCCTTATTAACTATTATACTAACTATACCTTAAGTAGTTATTCCTAAACTATTACTAATACTTAGCCTCCCCCTCTTATAGGTAAATTTACCTTAGCTACTAATTATACCCTAGCTATATTTATTATTTAGCTTCCCTCTCTTATTAGTAAGTATTCTAGGAGTATAGCTCCCTTACTATATACCTATTTTAAACCCCTTAACTACTAGTTTACTTATACTATCTAAAACTAAGGTAGCTACCTAGTTTATTATAATATAGTTACTACTCCTATTAGGCATAAGGTAATGCTAATTCCTATCCTATTTAATAATAGCGCTAAGTTAACTAATAGTATAAGTAACCTTTATAATATAGTAAATAAGAGAGTATAAATTTATATTATTAGTAAGTAAGAAAAAATAGGTTATATAATAGGTATACCTTATATACTAGTAAAAGTCTCTATAGGTAAATAAGTAGCTTATAATTAATTTAGTCTATTATTATAGTATATGTCTCCTTATTTTGCTTTAAACTTATTAAAGGCTTATATTTATACTATACTCTTTAGTAATTTCTATATTAGTTATATATAACTTACTTACTTAACTAGTATATTATATCTTTTACCTTAGCCTAGGGTATTATAGGCTACTAAGATTTATTTTACTCTATATTCCTTAATAAGTTTATTATTATTATTCTCTAAGGGGACTTATTTTAGCCTTAGATAGGAGTCCTAGAGTTCCTAACTAGAAAGGGGGTTCTTTATAGCTTATTTAATAAGGTTTATATAGAAAACTAATTAAATACCTCTTAGGATATTAAGCTATACTATAAGTAGTGTAAGCACTTTAATAACTATATATTTTACTATAACCTAATTAAGTTTCTATAATAAAGAGTTTATCTTAATATTCCTAAGTAAAAGCTATACCTTATTACTAATATAGAACTGCTTTACTAGTTATTTAGAAGCTAATATAGTGTCTTATTGCTTTTATTATATATAAGCTATTATAGCCTACGCTAGAAGAGTCCTTTTCTATAGATACTTAAGGAATTATATAGCTTACCCCTTAGGTATAGTTATTAATAAAGACTAGTCTAGTTATAACTAGATAGGCTCTAAGTTATAACTATAAAGCAGCTTATTTAGGCTAATCCCTATTACTAAAGAAAACCTATTATTAATTATAAGTTAGTAAGTAGCTAGATATTCTAGCTAATTAAACTATAAGAAGGAGACTATTACCTATAATATTACTTATACCTCTTAATTTACTTACTTTATACTACTATTAGTTTATAGGTAATAAGAAGTAAAAAGTAACTAATTAATCCTAACTAGGAAATATAATATTATCTAAAATATTCCTAGCTAGTCTAACCCTTAATTTATAATAATAGATTAGGGAAATCCTTAAAACCTTTACTATACTATTTTAAACTATTTTATATACTCCTTAGCCTTAATAGAGGTTATAGCTTCTAACTATATAAACTTTAATAGCCTATTTATTATAACTATAAGGTATTATAGTCTCTCTAGGGATAATACTAGTAGGTTTATTCTAAAGTTAATAGAGATTTAAGACTAAAATTAATTAAGGATAGGTAAAGGTTTTAGTAAGCCCTAGTGCTATTAATAACTCTTATAGCTACTAAAGTAATAGTAGTTATAAATAAACTAAGTAATATCCTATGATATTCTATCCTAATAAAACTACTATTATAGAATTTAGAATGTAGTGTTATGCCCTAGGTGTCCTGCTACTAGCGAATTATAGCATTATTAGATAAGGGTTATTATAAGGGGTTTCTAGGTTAGAATCTAAGTATAGCTCTTAAACTAAAGCACCCTATATATACTTATAGAATAATCTATAACCTATTCCCTTATTAGTACCTTAGGGGGAAACTTCTAAGCCCCTTCCTAAATAGCCCTTAGTTAGATACTATATATAAGGTCTAATATAATAGCTTAGTCCTATAAGGTCTAGAGGTACTTAGTAGTAAAGAGGGCCTCCCTCTCTAGTAGTAGTAATACATGCGTAAGGTATAGATCTAGGTTAAAGCTATCCCCTTATATATCTAAAGATAGGGAGAATATTATAATAGTAATAGGTTATAAAATATATTCTATTCTTAAGGCTAACTTATTCTAGTTTTATTCCCTTTAGGAAAGAGTATCTAGCTATTAAGCTTATATACTAGGCCTATAATAAAGGTGGAAGTTAAATAGTATAAGTATATTTACTTACCTAGCCTATTACTTTAATATTAACTAAGGAGATATAAAGTACTCTAAGTTCTTATAGTTTATATAAATTATAAATAAGTAAGACACTCCCTAGAGCTTTAATAACTATACCTTAAGATAGGAGATAATAGCTAGTAGCTTTTTATTATAAATTATATAATTCTTTTATAAGGATATAAGGCTAGCGGAATAGTAAGTAACTAGATATAGAACACTATTAGGACCTTATTATAAGAGGTATTTGCTAAGGGCTATGCCTAAATAATTAGCCTCTATTACTATAGGATAATCTAAATCCTATTATACTAAGACTAGATATATAATAAAGGTATCTTTTAACCTTTTAAAGGTATTATTCTTCTTAGGTCCTTATTAGAAAGGAATATTTTTCTTAGTAAGTTATATTAGTAAGGTAGCTAACTTAGAGAAGTTTTTAATAAAGTTATAATAAAAATTTATAAATCCTAGGAAGCTATAAACCCCTTATAGCTTTATAGGTGCTACTTACTCCCTAATAGCTATAACCTTTATAGGATCTAGGTAGATTAAATACCTTACTATAATAATATATCTAAGGTACTAATCCTCCTTTATAGTAAATATAGACTTATTAAGGTTAAGGTATAAACCTATAGCCCTTAAGTAACCTAAAACTAGCTAGACCTTAGCTATATAATCTTTCCTTAACCCCCCTAAGTAAACTAGGATATTATTAAGGTAAGCTATAATAAAATCCCTTAATATATCCCCTAAGGACTTATTAATATAATGCTAAAAGGTTACTAGCGTGCTTGCTAAGCTAAAGGGATAGACTAGCTACTTAAATAAACTAAACCTTATATAAAACACTATAAGGTGCTCCTTACCCTTAGTAATCTATAGTTTATAAAATACTATATAAATATTTACCTTTATAAACTAGTGTGCCTAGGATAAGGAGTGTAGTGTCTCTTTAATTAATAGGAGAGGGTAATAGTCCTATACTATAATCTTATTAAGAGTATAGTAGTCTATATAAAAATGCTATCCCTTATTAGCCTTTTTAATAAAAAGGATAGGAGCTATAGCTAATAAGGAGCTAGCATAAATCTAACCCTTATTTATTAAGTTTATAATCTAGCGCTAAATCTCTAGGAGCTAATCCTATAGTATATTATATAATAGTCCCTATAGAAGTATTAGTTTAGACCTGTCTAGGTTCTTATATATATATATATAGTAGTTAAGAGAACCCCTATAAGGGGGTAAACTATTAGCTTTAGCTTTATTAAAGAGGTTTATAAAGTTTACTAACTCCTTAGGTAATATTAATATGTTAGAAGCTAATAGTTCTAACTTAGGTGCTATAATCTATAATACTATTATTATCTCCTTTAAGCTTATAGTAATATCCTTATTCTATTATACCCTATAAGCTTTAGTAGTATAAAGGGATTTAATAATTCCCTATACTAGTACTTCTAACCCCTTAGTAAAGGTCTTAGAGATATAAAGGCCTTTTATTACTCTAATAACTAGTTATTACTTTACTATATAAATTACTATATTATACTATTCTAACTAGGGTATTCTAAATATTATATCCTAAGTAAGACCTAGGATAATATATAAATATATAAATAACTCCTAGCTATCTATATTAATTCTAGTGTATACTATATAGGTTATAGAAAAGATATCTTCCTTAACCTACTTCCCTTTCCTTTCTATTTTTACTATAGTATAAATATACCTCTATTTTAGTAACTATATAAGCTTTAGGCTAAGTTACCTTACTACTAATTTACTTATAGCACTATAGTAATTATAACTATAATTAATTTAGATATTAATATAATAATATATATTAAAGAGTATAGGAATTAAGAATAGTAATTAGTCTATATACTATATTATATCTTACTCTATCTCTATATAGCTATAATAGTTATCCTATAGTGTAGTAATTAACTAGCCTATTTGCCCTTATATAAGACTTTACTTAGAGGCTATTTATTTTCTATAAGGGGAATATTTACCTCCTTATCTATACTTTCCTTATTTACCTTATATAAGTTAATACTAACCTATAGATAGTAAGGTAAAAAAAAAGTATACTCCTAGATATAGTAATCCTTAGATTTATATTATAAGTAGTATCCCTCCTAATAGCGTTTAGCTAACTTTAATTCTAATACTTATTTAGCCTATTATATATTTATAGTAAGCTTTAGCCCTTTCTCCTTAGCTAGCTTATTTTACTTTCCTAGCTAAGTGCTTACTATATAAACCCTAGTTATTAGTATATTATCCTTATAGTTAGTCTAGGGTATAGGTTTAGCTTACTATAGTTTATATTAGGACTAATACTTATTCTCTATAGTAAGGGCCTTAATATTAATTATAATTTTATAATACTATATAATAGCTATATACTAGTTACTCTAGCTAATATCCTAGCCTATACTAATCTCCCTTAAATGCTTATTAAGTATATATTAAAGCTTTACTAGCTTTATATTATCCCCTTAATATTCCCTTTTTACTAGTAATAGCCTCTTTATAAAGTAAATAAAAAATATAAAAAATAGCTTCCCTAGGCCTTATTCTAGCTAGTCTAGCTCTATAAGAGCTATCTCCTATTTATATAGGTTAGAGAATACTAACCTAAGGTATTTTAGGAAGTTAGTAAGGTTAAAACTAATAGTATTACCTTACTTAAAGTAAGTAGCTACCTAGGACTAAACTCTAGAGAATAGCTTTTAGTAAATAAATACCTATCTATCCTTATTAGTACTAATAAAGTCCTTATTTACTTATAACTTATACTTTATTAGGAATCTCTATATAGTAAATAAGGCTTTATTACTATTATATAGGTTACTTATAGGGATTAGTTTTTATTTTACTTTAGGTATAGGTAGGACTAGGTTAGAGGTAGGAGGTAGTATAGGGTTAGCTTCTAGGGCACTAGGCTAGGCTATAGGGGGTAGTTAGGTTAAAGGTCCTATACTATTTACTATTACCTATTATTAAAGATATATAAGCTTTACTATTTACTTATTTAGTATAAGTTAGAGTGTTTTAAATTAAGCCTATTAAGCTACTAGTAATGCTATAGTATTAGATAGGGGGGTTAATATCCCCTAGCTATATTAATCTTAGGGTTAAAGCATGCCAAGTATATTTATTAGTATATTTATTAGTATATTTATTAGTATATTTATTAGTATATTTATTAGTATATTTATTAGTATATTTATTAGTATATTTATTAGTATATTTATTAGTATATTTATTAGTATATTTATTAGTATATTTATTAGTATATTTATTAGTATATTTATTAGTATATTTATTAGTATATTTATTAGTATATTTATTAGTATATTTATTAGTATATTTATTAGTATATTTATTATATCTTTTAGTACCTATTATAAGGACTAAAGGAAATTTCTTAATTATTATAAACTAGCCCCTAGGTAACTATAATAAGGTATTAATATAATATTAAGAAACTTAGGGAGGGAAGAAGGAAAGGTAAAAGACCTATTCTTACTAGTGCCTCTTATACCCTCTAACTACCTTGTATTAGCCCCCCTTTTATATCCTTACTAGCTTAGAACTATCCTTACTTGTATGCGCCATAGGAAATGCTTAGGCAAAGCCCAAGCCCTTTACAAATATATCTAAAATTATGGGAGATAGCTACTCTCCTAGTTATAGTTCTTAAAGGCTAGCCTATAGCTGCTTATTAAACCCTTTTACTAGGTCTATACCTAGTAAATTATACCTAAATAAATTACTAAAGAGGTTATAGAAGTAAAAGGCTATAGTATAGGTAATAGAATGTTAGGAGCGCAGAGGTTAGAGATAGGACGTTTATTAGAGCGAATCTTTAGAGAACCTTCAGGCTGCGTAAATAACAAAGAGGCTAGCTAGCTATAAGATAGCTATGTGCTTATAGAACAAGGTATTTATTAAAGACTACGCATATTATTAGTACTAGGTTAGAGATTAAAACCTTTATATACTTACCCCTAGCTAGCATTTATCTAGTAGTGACTGCGAGAATCTTAGCCATGACTTCGTTCATTTAACCCTACGGAACAAGCCGTGACATAGAGCTTTTAGAGGTAATATTAAATATTCTGAGGCCTTATACTATAGGCCCTAGGTAGTATATCTTTTCCCTAAGGTCTATAAATATAGAAAATATTACATAGGCACTTAAGGACTGCTAATTATATAGCAAAGAGCTTAGGATAGCTATAGTAATTTAAATTATTATATAGTTAAAGGAAAATTATATAAATACTCTTATTTAGAATATATTATCCTTAAGGGAGGTAAAGAAAGCATAGGTTAAATTAAACTTTAGTATTAGGCCTAGCTAGGTTATAGAAGTAAGGGTATTAATATCTTCTATAAGTATATATATCTTTACTTTTCTCTCTATAGTATTATTAGTATAAAAGCTAGGAATTTATTAATAATACTGCTAATTTTATCTAATATATAATTCCTTAACTTATTCTATACTTTAATATTATTCCTAAAGCTACTTAGTAATTTATTTATAAATCTATAACCCTATATAGCATAGATTTACCTTATTAGCTTACCTAGTAACTGCTTTAAGAGCTTTACGCTTATCTAGAGGTAACTACTCTCTTTTATTTACTTTAAAGGTATAGGGTTCCCTTTTATATATTTTAATAAAGTTAAATAGACTTATAATAGCATAGATTATCTTAATCTAGATAAGAAACTTATATTTAGCTATACTATAGCGAATAATCTTTTACTTTTATTTACACTACCTAAAGACTTGCTTAATAACTGTTCTTAATTATAAGTGCTAATAATTAAAGAGCTTTTCTTTATTTATAGGCTATTAATAAGTAAGTACCTAGTCTTATAAATAATACTAAACTCTTAAAAACAGTGTAATTAGCCCTTAATATATACTAAACCCTATATCTCTAAGATAAAAGTAACCTTAGGGTATTAAAAATAACTTTAATAAAGCTATTTATATTAAGGTTTTATTATTAATAGAACCTTTAGCGCTAGGTAGTATATATTAAAATAATCTCTTAAAGCTAGCGGCTACTAGTATATTTTATAAGATATTATTCTTCCTTAACTAAAACCTTTTTTACTATAAAAGTAAGATATATATAGGGATATGCATGCTATTAATAGCGCTAATTATACTATTAAATTAAAGGAATCTATTATTTAATTCTATAAAAGGTAAAATATAATCTAGGTTTAGCTAATAAATAAATCTTATATATAATTTCCTTATTAAATTAAGTAACTTATAAAAGATCTATAATACTAATAATTAGCTTAGATAAAACTAATAGCCTATATTCCTTTAAGGCTTATTATAGGTATAGATCTATAAGAATACTATTACTTTGTACTTAATTAATTAATATTATAAGTCTTTAATTAAAGTATTATTTTAAAGCTAGTAATAGAGCTAAAGAAAGGTCTCCTTTAGCATTTAAAAGAGATATATAAAGTCAATACTAGGCTCTTAAAGAATATAATAGTAAAGGTCCTATAATATAGTTAGTAACTATTAAGTACCTTCTTTAAGAGCTATAAATTTAGTATTATTATAATAATAATAGTAAACATACTCTTAGAGGTAATAGGGTTAATAAAGTACTCTCTATATTCTTACTATAGTCTTATAGTATATAAGAATTAATACTATAATATAAAGATTATTACTATTATTATTTTCTTTAATAGTAAGGTGCTTAAATAAGAGGTTGTAATCCCTAAGAAAGGTTATTATAGCGCTTTACTAACTTTATTATAATACTCCCTATAAAGTTTATAGAGTAATTTACTCCCTATAAAAATAAGAGCTAAAAAATAGTAGAATTCTGTAAGAACAATGATAGCTAGGCAAGAGGTATGGGGGATCTAGTATATTAACTAAAGCTTGCTAGGTCTAAGTGTGTTATGCGTGCGAGTCGCTAGCTTATAGCTAGTAGCTTACTAGTGTTACATAGACCTAGCCTTAGGGTGTGGCCTACCTATAAGGCGCTTATATACCTATGTTATAAGTAAGGCCTTATAATTACCCCCTTACTTATAGCTAGGCTTCTAAATAGCTTTTACTAGCTTCTATATAGCTATTTACTAACTAGCTAATAATTAAAATAATAATAAATAATAGATAGTATTTAAGTATAAATTTACCTATAATATACTATTATCTTATAGACTTTTTCTTTCTATATTTATAGTTAAAATTTTTAAAAATATTATTATATATTTAGTTACTATTATATTCCTATTATTACTTACCTTACTTTTACTATAAAATAGGATTATATTCCCTTAAAAGAGTGCTCCTATATACACTACTTATACACTAAGTATACTAACTTTAAGAAAAGCCCCCTTTCTAAGCCTAAATTACCCTAGATAAACTATTAATTCCTTTAATTATTAATTACTATTATTATAGTAAAGTACTCTAAACACTATTTTTAATATTATAAGTATAGTAATACTAATAATACTATAAGTATATTACTATTCCCTTATCTTTTAGCCCCTTATTATTAATATCTCTTTATAGGCTATAGCTATAATAAAAGGGAATTTCTTAAATCTTCTAGTACTTTTAAATTAGGTATAAACTCTTATAAATACCCTTAGTAATAAGAATCCTAAGAATCTCTAAGACTATATCTTTTTAGTAAACTCTTACTATAGTTTTACTAAGGCCTATCTTAATTTAATAATAGGTTTTAATTATACTAATATAGTATACTATATTATATTTAGTCTTACTAAGGCTATAAAGGTTTACTAAGTTTATCTCTTTCTCCTAGGTTTACTAGCTTCTTACTTATATTTTAAGTAAGGATATATTAATTTTATATAATTAGTATATTATTTCCTACTAGTAACTTTTAGTTATAATATTTCTAAGTCTTACCTTAGGAATAGTAAGTATTTTAATACTTTTTATTACTTATTTATTAATCTTTTTATAGTAAAACTATTATAAACTCTTTACAACCTAGAAAGTAAGAATAACTTTATATTTAAGGTCTTATAACCTAGGTTTTATACCCTAGGGTATAGTAAAATATTACTTTTACCTAGTAATATAGAAAATAGTTATAGGGGATAAGAATAATACTAAGTACCGTATTTATAATAGTAAGGTTTTTAGGTATATTGATTTTTATAATAATTGTTTTAGTATCATTGGTTATTGCCAATGCATCTAATTTATTATAACACACAATTATTACTAGTAATACCTAGCTAGTAAAATAATTAATAACTAAATTCTTATAGCTATAGTAATAAATAAGCTCTAAGGTTATAAATATAGGGGGCTATAAGGTTAGAGCAAAGTTTGTAATAAACTTTATAGCTACGTTAGTATAAGATATAGTTATAATTTATAACTATAGTTAAACTTAAATTTATTCGAGTTTTACTTATACTTATAGTATAAATTAACGCAATTCCCCCTTTCTCTATAACTATGTTTTTTCTATCTCTCTATATCTTTTCTATCTTATAGCTTACTACTTATGCTTTAAAGCTCTAAGGTAAACTTAAACTCTCCTACTAAACATAACTTATCCTCACTTGTCTTTAATTTAATTTAAATCGCTAGGTAGGTTCTGCGTTACTAATTAACTAATTAACCCCTAACTAATTAGATAATAGTATAGCTAAGGGTAATAAAAAGGATACTACCCTATCTAAAATATTAAATAATATAGTAAAAGAAAAGAAAAGTAAAGGGAAGGGAAGTAAAGATAAATCTAACCTAAAGATAATTAATAGTATTTATACTATAAGGGAAAAAATACTAAAAAGTAAAGGCAATATAAATAATAAGATTTATAAGGTAAATAAGAAGAAGATAAAAGAATAGGGCATTAGGCTGTAAAATACTAAGCAGTTTTACCTCGTGCTCAGGAGGGCTACTATAGTTATAATACTATCTTTTACTTATTATTTTGCTATTATTTAGGTAGGTAGCTAGACCCTTCTCCTAATCCTTGTTTTTTTTATTCCTTATAAGGTCTATAACCTTATAGGGAGTTATATCTTTAATATTAGAGAGTCTTATATAGGTCTTTATCCCCTAAATACTTAGGCTTTTACTTATTTTTTAGTATTACCTCCTAAAATCACTAAGTAAGTTATATAACCTTCTCCTATATCTTTCCTAAAATAAAGAAGTATAAATTAATATAATTCTATAAGTTAGGGAGTAGTTTTATAAAGAATATAAGAGTATAGGACTTTTTAGTAGCTTTTTCTAGGTATTTCTCTAGTAAATCTAAGTAAATACTGTATTTAATAAGGCTCTAGCCCTTATATTACTTTATATTCTTTAGCTATATAGCTATTTATATATTATAGTTTATATTATCTTTAAGTAGTATAAGTATCTAGGTCTAGAATATATCCTAGTTATCTTTAAGGTTATCCTAGCTATTAGCCTATTATTCCTTACGGTATTTATTCTATTTTACCTAGTAGTTAGTATATATATAGTTAAGTGTAAAGAGGATTTTTTTAATAGTTATATTAGTACTTCTTCTTTACCTTATGAAAGGTATAGTTTAGGTTATTAAGCTATATCTTATATCTCTATAGGTTTATAGGGTATTAGAGTTTAGTAATATTCTAAATCTTAATCTCTTAGCTACTGTCATGGACTCGAGCTATAAGCTCGGGTTATATCCGGCTCCGGAAAGTACGCGGACTATATGCGGCTAGGTTAGGGCTATACGTAACCTACACATAGACCACGTATAAGTTACTATAAATCTAGGCGCTATATAACTATTAGTATAGTTCCTTTCTTCTTTTATAAGAATAATATTCTTACTTTAAATACTTATAAGTAATAGCTATAAGGCTAGTTCTTAATATATATTATTCTTTACTATAAAAGCATATTAACTAGTAAATATACTATTACTACTAGATAGGATAGATACTGATAAGTTAGTAATATTATAATAGTTACTTAAATAGTAAGTAAAATAAATTAAGGACTTAACTAATAAATAAGATATAGCACTTATACTAATTTAGCCTAAGTAAAAGCCCCTTTCTATAGGCCCCTCTTTTAATAGTAATAAGGTTTTATTTATAGCTTAGAAAGGCCTTATAGCCTATAAGCTACTTATAGATAGGGATTTTATTAGTAATAAGTAAGACTAGTAGTTCTTTATTTACTAAAACCTATTACCTAGGGTTTAGATATAAGTTATATCTTTCTTTAAAAAGGGCTATTTACTTAACTATTACCTAGATTAGCTTCTTAAGTACTTAGGGGAGATATTTAATAACCCTTACTAATAGGAAATAGCTATTATAGAACTTAATTAGTTAATATAATAATAAAATAAGTAATTTAGTAACTTCTATATTTATTTTAAATAGAAATTAGCTCTAGCTAGAGGGCTTAATTAGTTAGACTTAGTAAAGTTATCTAAGCTTTATATAGTGCTTAATAAGTAAATAAGGGACTATAGTATAGGTTAAGATATACGCTAGGTAGATTATATAATAGTAATAGGCTACTATTAAAGTATTATACTAGATATTAAGTCTTACTAATTAAAGAAAAGACACTAAACATAGAAGCATAGTAATTAGGTGCCTAACCTAAATAAGACTAAGGTATATAATAAGGATATGCTAATAATAGATATTTAATCTATAGGTATAATAAGGGCTTAGTAAGGCTCTAGGAAGTCTATAGAGAACTAGAAGTTAGGTAATAAAGGGGATAGTAAATAGGCTAAGTAGGTTACTTAAGATATCCTTAATATATATTATAATAATAGTAAATATTTATATTATAGCTTCTGTAAGTACTTTACTATAGTATACTTCTTATACCTTACTATTTACCTAAAAAAAAGCTTTCTATAAATATTTATAATATAAAGGATATTATCTCTATTAACTTAGATATTAAGTCTATAAAGTAGTTAGAAAAATAGTAACCTTATTATTAAGTTATTTAATAAGGAATAAGGGAAGGAGGTATAGAGAGGCTTTATAGTATATAGTTATTACTAATAAGAACTATAAAAAGATCTAGAATAATATATATTTATTTCCCTTCTTAGTTCCTACTTTAATTAATAAAACTACCTTTATAGATACTTAAGTTAATATAGGCTATAACTACTATATTACTATAAGTAAATACCTAGTCTTAAAGCTCTAGTTAGAATGCCTCCCTTTTCTAACTAAGAGGTTAGTTTATATAGCTATTAGTATAAAATGAGGGGGAAAGGGGAAGTTTAAGAAATAGTTATATATTATATATATAGTCTATTTTTAGCTAGATTTAAATAGATAGGAAACGCTAATTATAGTATATATAATCCTAGGACTAACTAGGTAACTAATCCTTAGTATACCTTAGATAAAATAGAATAGAATTAACTTAGATATACTATAGTAATAGGTATATATAGGATTAGTAAATAGGTTATATATATAGGCTATAGTTAATAGAAAGGTTAATTAACCTATAGTATTTCTTTTAGGTTTAATCTTTATAAAGATAGTATACTAAGTAAGGAGATAGAGAGAGTATATCTAGCTTCATACTATAAGCCTATAGGAAATTATATCTATCTTATAGATTAATATAACTCTAAAGGCTATAAAAGAGAAGCTTCTTACTTTCTTACTAAAGGTATTATAGAACTTTAGGGACTTATTTTAAAAGAGTAAGGCTAATATTCTATTACTATACTAAGGGAAGTTAGACTACTATATTTACCTTAAGTATAATACTAATCAAAATAAACCTAAGCTACTATAAGTACCTTTATATAATATACCTTAGAAGTATTTACTAGAGATTTAAAAGTAAGTAATAAACTTAATAAATAAGGGTTAGATTTAAGTAAGCTTATTATTAGTAATAGCTTTAGTATTACTAGTAAAGAAACCTAGTAATAGTTAGAGGTTTTATATAGACTATTATATACTTAATAAGATTATAGAATAGGACTATTATCTCTTATTACTAATAAAGGAGATATTATATTTATTATTAGGGGTAAGGTAGTTTATAAAGCTAGATATATAATTAGTATTTTACTTTATATA
This sequence comes from Epichloe coenophiala, assembly GCA_018801565.1. Classification (NCBI taxonomy): domain Eukaryota; kingdom Fungi; phylum Ascomycota; class Sordariomycetes; order Hypocreales; family Clavicipitaceae; genus Epichloe; species Epichloe coenophiala. Next base: position 50,965 of record JAFEMN010000110.1, on the reverse strand, counting down.
TATTACTAAAGGTAAAGAATACTAGACTATATTTTAGATAAGGTTTAGCTTATTTAATTAGTTCGTATATCTCTTTAGGTTAGTAAGTATACTAATAACTTTCTAAAGATATATTAATAGTATATTAAGTAATATCCTTAATAATTATATTATTACTTACCTTAATAATATATTAGTTTACTTAAGTAAATTATATAAGAACTATATATAAAAGGTTTAAGGTATACTATCTAGACTATAATAAGCTAGTCTAAACCTAGATATTAAGAAGTATATCTTTATAACTAAGAAGGTTAAGTACCTTAGATTTATTATCTAGGTAAGGAAGGCTATTTACCTAAATAAAGAGAAAATTATTATAATTTAGGATTAGAAGGTACTAATAAGAGTCTAAGGAGTTTATAAGCTTCTTAGTTTTACTAACTTTTATTATAACTTTATACTAAACTTTTTAGACTTAGTAAGCTCTCTAATTAACTTAATAAAGAAGGGAGCCTTATTTTACTAAATAAAAGAGTATAATAAGGCTTTTAAGGTATTAAAGGTAGCCTTTATATTATATTTAATTCTAACTTAATAGGATCCTAAGAAGGATACTTTAGTAAAGATAGATTATTTAGGAGTAGCTTTAAGGGGTTATCTCTCTTAGTTTAGTAATAATAATATCCTATACCTAGTAGCTTACTATTTAGCTTAATTATAGCTTACTTAGTAAAATTATACTATTTGTAATAAGAAGCTACTAGTAATTATTTCCTACCTTAAGGTATAGTTAGCTAAGCTATAGAGTATAAGTAAGCTATTTATAATATTAATAGACTATAAAAACCTAGAGTACTTTATAGCGCTAAGGAAGATAATAAAATAATAGGTATAATAAGCTAAGACTCTAGTACTTTTTAATTTTTACCTATAATATAGACTAGATATATAGGCAAAATAACCTAATATATTATTATAATATTACCTAGATAGGCTAGAAATAAAGAAAGTAAAAACCTTAATAGTTTAGTTTATAATAAAGCCTATAAAATTTAGTTTTAAGAGGGAATATTTATAGATTTACCTTAAGCCTATTTTAGTAATAAAGGGAGCTATTATAGTTAATAGCTAGGCCTTATTAAGGAGTCCCCCTATAGGTAAGTTAATATTTATAGATAAATACCTTTAGTCTCTATAGGACTAGTCTATAACCTAGGATAAGGCCTATAAGCTATAGGTTAATATAGTAGTAATAGGGGCTTAGAAGTTCCTAGATATTACTAATACTAGAGAGTAAATTGTAGACTATTAGATTAGTGTAAAAGGCATGCTTTAATTCTAGGGGTAAATATAAGTCCCTAAGTAAGAACCCTTAACTATAATATTAATATAATAGGTTTATAACTTACCCTTATTAGGTTACCTAGGGTAGAATATAATCTTTAAAGCGCTTTAAAGGGACTTCTATTAGGATAGTATATTATAAGATATAGCTTAATTTATATAGAATTATTACTATTATAAAGAGTAAAAAAGCTAATAACTATAATAAGGCTTACTAAAACTAATTTCACTACCTAATAGGTATTATTTATAAATATCTATTAACTTTATAACTAATCTTTTAGCCTAGGATTAAGACTATCTATGATTTCTCATAGTTATTATAGATTAGCTATTAAAGTATATTTAGTTAGAAGTAATAATATTAATAGAAGCTAAAGCATATATAAAATAATTTAAATATTACTAGTAATGTTTTTATAGGTTCCCTATATAAATTATTATAAACTATAGGTTAGATTAGCTTAGTAATTTCTAGACTAAGCTTTATAGGAAAATTAGTATATAATAGTTACTTTCTATATTATACTACCTATAGATAAATAGTAGTATAGAGAGAGCTAACTAGGAAGTGTAAGTAATACTATAGGTTATACTATTCTTCTCTTAGTTTAAATAGCTAGATTATTTACTAGCTTGCTAGCTAGTACTAAATAATAGGGATTTATTAGTAACTAGAGTAAGTATAAATATAGCTTTATATAGTTTTAATATACTAACTATCTAGGAGTTACCCCTAATAGGGCTATCTATAACTTTAGTAAAGGGTAAGGCCTAAGCCTTTTTATAGTACTTAAAAAATAGTATAGATTTAATATAGGCTATAATAGCTTTTATTTAGTAGTAGTAATAAAAGGAGATAAATAGTAGCTATAGGCTAGTAAAGTATTTCTAGGTTAAGGACTATATATAGCTTAGCCTGTATAATATTAAAATAAACTAGCCTTATAAGAAGTTAGACTAAGTTATAGCTAAGTATAAGGTACTTAAGGTCCCTATACCTTTAACTATTAAACTAGATATTCTAAGGGGACTATACCCTATCTTTTATATTAACCTAGTCTAGTGTATAGTAAATAACCCTTTACTAAGCTAAAAACTAGCTAATAAATATTTACTAGTAAAACTTATTATAATAAATACTAATAATAATCTCTTAGAGTTTTAGGTAAAGGAAATCTTAGTAGCTAAAAATACACTAGGTTAAGGTTTAAACTAGAATATCTTAGTTAAATAAAAAGGCTATATTTAGCTAACTTAGGAATACTAGAAGGCTTATAAGATATAGAGGCACTTAATTAATTTAAGTTATAATAAGGTAATATATAAATAAATAATAGCCCTAAAAGGGTATAATTTAATTTAGCTATAAAAAATTAAGATACCTAGTTTTCCCTTAGTATATATATATATATTATTTACGCTAGTTAGCTCTATAGATAGCTATTACCAGAGCTTTGCACTACACTACACTACACACTATACTATAAGGAAATTTTTTCACTACACTACACTACATGTAGTATTTTGTAGTATTTTGTAGTATTTATAATTTTTAGTAATATAATAGCTTATAATAGCTTATAATAGCTTATAATAACTTATAATAACTTAATAAGAAAGCTATAGATAAGTGACTAATATTTATAAGGACCCACTTAAGACCCACTTTTATAAAAGTCCCTCTCTTTAAGTAAAAATCATGAATCTAAGTAAGAAAGCCATAGATTAGTAACTAATAGTTATAAGGACCCACTTATAGACCCACTTTTATAAAAATCCCTTTCTTTAAGTAAAAATCATAAACCTTAGCAAGAAAGCTATATATTAGTAGCTAATAGTTATAAGGACCCACTTATAGATCTACTTTTATAAGAATCCCTTTCTTTAAGTAAAAATCATAAACCTAAGCAAGAAAGCTATAGATTAGTAGCTAATAGTTATAAGGACTTACTTTAGACCTATTTTTATAAAAATCCCTCTCTTTAAGTAAAAATTATAAATCTAAGTAAGAAAGCTATAGATTAGTAGCTAATAGTTATAAGGACCCACTTAAAGACCCACTTTTATTAAAATTCCCTCTCTTTAAGTAAAAATTATAAACCTAAGCAAAAAAGCTATAGATTAGTAGCTAATAGTTATAAGGACTTACTTAAAGACCTACTTTTATTAAAATTCCCTCTCTTTAAGTAAAAATTATAAATCTAAGCAAGAAAGCTATAGATTAGTAGCTAATAGTTATAAGAGCTTACTTTTTAGGCTTACTTTTTTACTTAGATTCTATAATTAAAGATATATATATTATATATATAAATATATATAATATGATTTTTTTATATTTTAAATACTAATTTCTTTTATAAAAAAACCTATATTAATTTAATAAAATTTTTAATTTAAATATTTATAAGCTTCTCTTAGTAATAATATTATACTAATATAATATTTATTAGGTTTTTAATTAAGTTAATTTAATTATAATTAAATTAGTATTTTTTTTATAATTAGAATCTTTTTTTAAAAAGCTTTTCTAAGATCTTTAACTAATTTTTTAGTTTAAAAAAACTATAAAGTTAAAAGAATTTATTCTAATTCTAGGAAAATACTTATATAGCTAAAAAAGGGTTTACTAAGAAAGTTAAGATTTTCTTATATAAATAAGAAGTTAAAACTTTAAGAAATATTTTTTTGGAATTTATATCTTATTTATTTAGAATATTAAAAATATTATTTAGGGTAAATATTATACTTAAAGCTAAAAAAATTATACTTAAATTAATAATAAATTAATAATAAATTATTTAAAATAGGTATTTTAATATAAAAACCTCTAAAATATAGGAAAGAAATTATAATATAAGTTAAACTTAAAAATAACTATATTAAGCTAGTTATTTAGAATTTATTTTTAATAAGCTAAAACTTTATAAATTTCTAATTAAATAGGAAAAATATAAAATAAATTAAGGATATAATATTTAGATTACTAAGAAAATCTACTATATAATAGGTATATATACTCCCTTACTTATAAAAATAATACATTGTATTATATTATATTATATTATATTGGATTGTATTGTATTGTATTATATTGTATTGTATTATATTATATTATTATTTATAGAATAAAATTCATAATATATTCTATAAAATAGTTAGTAAAATAAAAAGACCTTTTATATATAGATAAAAAATAAGACTATAAACTATATCTTAAAAAACTATACTAAGTCCTTAAATACCTATAATTAGCCTATTCTTAGCTTATTATTCTAAATAAGCTAAAGTTTTAGAAATTTATAATTAAATAAATAAACTAAATATAAAAACTGGATTTTCTTATTAAAATTCCTTATAAAATCTAGTATATAAAAGCTATATATAATACCCTACTTTTCTTTTTACCTAATAATATATTATATTGTATATATTGTATTATATTGTATTGTATTTTTAATATAATATAATACATAATATAATACATAGGGCAATATAATATAATATAATATAATAAAGGGCTAAAAAATATAATACAATATAATACTATAATGCTCTAGTCCTTAGTTAGCTCTCTAATATATTTACTCTAGGCTAGCCTTTCTTTATTATACTAGTCTTTCTAGTAATATTTCTATTTCTTATATAAGTCTATATTTAGCTTATTACTTACTAGGAAGGGTCTTCTCCTATAGTATAGTACTATTCCTACTAACTTAGCTATAGCTTAGATTTTCTTAGCTATTTTATTATTTATAATCTTATTCTTAAACTTCTATTTTATACTATTTAGGTATAGATTAAGGGAGGGATATAGGTCTTAATTTCTAGTTATATAATAGGAGTAGCTTTAAATACCCTTATAATAATCTAGAGGTAAGCTAATTAGTTTACTATAAAGCTCTTTACTACTTCTCTTAGCTTTTCTCCCTTCTTAGTAAGGATATAGTAAGCGCTTACTCTATAAGTAAGAATAAGTTAGACTACTTATATATATAGAAGCCTAGTGTCTTTAAAGCTATAGCCCTATACTAATACTACTAGTAAGGATAATATAAGTTATTACTAGGTAAATTTACCTTTAAGGATATTCTTATAAGTACTGTAGTTAAGTTTTCTATTAACCTATACTCTAAGAAATCTATATAATTCTATAGGCACTATTTTCTCTATACTAAGTTAGACCCTAGTTTAGGGGGGTTTATAAGACTTACTAAAGTATATAAGTTTAGTTTTAGCTAGGTTAAACTTAACTCTTACTTACTTTACTTATTTCTTATAGATTTTCTATATAGCTTTAAGTCTTTTCTAGGTTTAAGTAATAGTCTTACTAAATACTACTATATTTATATTATTTATAAATCCTATAGTTACTATACTTAGTATAGCTTAGAGATAAATATAAAGTTTTACTAAGTAAAGTAAGAAAAGAATTAGTAAGAGAGATAAGCCTTATAAGGTACTAGCCTTAATCTTAAATAGTTTAGAGATTTCTTTATTAAAGCTAAGCTAGCTTATTTTATTTATAAGGAAGCTTTAAATTACTATAATTAGCTATTATAATACTCCTATTTTAATAAGTAAGTATATTAGGTATAGGTAGCTAACTTTATTAAATACTACTAATATATTTATTTACACTAGTAAGGTAATATTACCTTTTTTCTAAGCCTCTTTAATATACTCTATAAGGACTCTTATTATAGTCTTTATTAATTTATTTATCCTATTACCTATCTATAGTTTAGGAAGTAGTTCTTTAGCCTTAGTAAAGGCTATAAGCTACCTTATAATTACTACTTCTATAATTTTTCTAATAATATTAAGTAATAAGATAGGCCTTTATATATTAGCTTTCCTTATTTCCTTAGTTATTTTACTTAGTTTCCTAATTACTATTACTCTTATAGTTTAGAAGTAAGCTAGAAAGTAGCTTATTTTTAGGACTATATTTAGAAGCTAGGCTATAGTATTCTTAGCTAGGTCTTTATAAGCTTTAATAAGGCTTACTAGGAGTTTATTATTCCCTAGCGCTTTCTAACTAGCTATATTTAATAGGACTTTTATAATCTTTTCTTATCTAAATTATTCTTTATCTAGAAATAGTGTATTTTTAAGCTCTAGGAAAGAGAGATCTAGGATATAAAAAAGGTTTACTATAGGTTTAGGGAAGAATCTTTATGCTAGTATACTAGCTTTATTATTATATATAGTAGCTAGGTTAGGGTTATTTTCGCTTCTTTCTAGCTTAGGGAGTCTAGGGAGCTCTAGGGGGGCCTAGCTTTAAAGCTAGGCCTATTTCTCTAGCCTCTAAACTTCTCTATCTTTCTTCTATATATTAGCCTTTTATAGGGTATCCCTTTATATATTTCTTTTTTTCTCTTTAATAATATATTCTTAATCCTTATTTACCTTAGTATAGTCTTACTAGTTTATATTAGTTCTTCTATATCTTTACTATCTCTTAGCTTATCTTACCTTATTAACTAACTCTTATACTTTTCTTAACTACTATACCTCTAGGCTAGGAAGTCCCTAGGGCTTCTTTAAGGCTACCTTATTTATAATTTACTATAAGTTTATAATAAGCTAGGTTATATAATTATTAATTCCCTCTTTATTATAAGAGACTAGTATGTTTTTAGGTTAGAGTTAAATTATAGCCTTTACTTTTATATATAGTTTATTTAAGGCTTCTTATATATATCTAAGGGCTTAGGGGGTAGCTTCTTATTACTTATTTAAGATACTAATTAGCTATAGGATATAGTTAAATCTAGTAAGGTTTTCTATACTATTATAATAAACTCTAATATCTAGTATAGCTTACGCTAGGTTAATAGTACTATCTTTATTATCTTTATACTATTTTATAGGTTTGCCTTAAGGTATAATAAGTCTAAGCCTTTACTAGCTTATAAGCTTTAGTAGTTTATTTACTTTATTAGTTATCTTATGTAGCTTATTCTAAAGAGAGTGCTTTTAGTTAAAGTTACTAATAAATATACTTTAGTTATAAGGCTTCTCTAAGTTAATTATATAAATAAGGGTATTTTAGTTATTACTATATCCCTCTAAATAAAGGGAGTAAATATTAACTCCCTATAGTTTTACTAATAACTAGTTAGTTTCTCCCTAAGCTAACTATAATTCTATGCTATATTTCTTATTTATATATACTATATTATATCTATTATAATATATAAGTTAGAACTAGGCTAGGCCTAGTACTAAGGGCTATAGGTTTTTTATATATTCTTATTCTTAGATTATAATTATATCTATATTAGTCTAGTAGTTAAGCGCTATATATATTAGTTTATTCTTCTTATTTATATTTTAGAAAAGGACCTATAATATTATTATATTAATTAAGGAGGTTACTAGTTACTACTATTTTATACTAGCTTTATTCTAGCTTTAAGTTACTTTATATACTACTTAATACTTCCTAATCTTCATTATTTAGCGCTATATTCTATATTTATAGGATATCCCCTTTTCCTAGTAGCTATAATAATAGGTTCTAAGGCTATACTAAATCTCTTATAGAATAGAATTAGGCTTTTACTTAGGGAGTAAGTAGTAAAGTAAGAAGGTTATTTAAAATATTTTACTTTAGTAATATTTTATTTCTTTTTTAAAATAAGGTATTCTCTTAACTAAGCTAAGTATAGTCTAGAGTATAGAATATAGTTTTCTTTTACTTATCTATTTTTTATTAGGTAGGAGAACTCTTTATTCTTATAATAACTAGCACTATACTTACTATACCTTAGAGCTACCTTATAAAACTTAGTAATATAGCCTATTTAAAAATAGTTATAGTATTATTAAGGCTATAGGGTTTTATTATATAGTTTAGTTTAAAATAGCTTTACTTTAAAAACTATACTATTATAATATATCTTATTAGTATCTTTAACTTTAGCTAGGCTTAGTATTAAGGTAGTTCTTTAAGTACCTTTACTATAGGGTTACCTTACTATTACCTTAACTATATTTACCTTATTAGCTTTTCTAATTTCTATTACTAAGTTTTTAGTAAATATATATTTAGTTAGGAATCTCTTAATAATAATACTAAGTATATGTTAGTAAAGGGTTACTCCTAGTCTAAATATATTTATAATTTATTTTTAGTCTTATTTATATTAAGTAGTATTTCCTTTAAAGGTAATAATAGTATCTTTACTAGGGAGTCTCCTAGTTACTACTACTATAGCTTAGCCTATAGCTTTATTAACTACTATTACTATATTTTCTATGCTTCTAAACTAGAGTAATTCCTAGATAGTATTCCCTTTAATAAGTACTTCTTAGTTTTATTTACCTAGGATCTAGAGAGAAGGAGGTAAGGTATTTAGTTATTTAAAGGCTAGGCTAGTAATAATACTTACCTAGGTTAGTGTATTATTCTCCTTAGTTTCTTCTTTAATAGCTTTCTTAAGGATTTATTTAAGGGCTTCTTTAGTAGTATAGATATTACTATTATTATAGTTTATTATCCTTACTTTAGCTTAGGTATAGTTTACTACCTATCTAGTAATAGCTTTAGTAATATACTATACCTAGGTAACTTTATTAGTAAGGATAAGGCTTATAATTTTATTATAGAATTTTATATTATTTAGGTATTTAAATTAGATTTAATTTATTATTAGGTTATTCTTATTACTCTAGATATTAAACTATCTAATTCCTATATTTAAGTAGTAGTATGTCTATACTAGCCCCCTTTCTCCTATATTAATTACTATTAGTATTCTAACCTTATACTTACCTCTAGCTTTATTATAATATAATATTATAGGGGGGGTAAATAAAGGTAAGGAATTTAAATATTAATATAGTTTATATTTTAAAGGCAATTCTAGACCTTTAAAGCAGTGTAAAAGTTTATATAAAGGTCTTCTTAGTATATATATACCTTAATACTAAGTTTTTACTAAATAAAAATTAATTAGGAAGAAAAGGGATTATTATTATTTTCTTTATAGTATTAGTATTCCTTAGCTATAATATAGGCTAAATTTACTATAGTTTTAGCTATAATATAAGTATTAGCTAATATTTATTAGACCTAGGTATTACCTTACTCCTAGGTAAAAATAGACTAGGTTAGATTATTATTTATAGTCTTTATACTATAAAAAGATTTAGTAACTAGGTTATTATAGCTATAGTAAGTAAGGGTAGTATTAGTAAGTATAAGTTACTATACCTTAAATATATAAGTAATACTTATAAGGAAAAAAGCTAAAGGCTATACTTTAGTAAGATTAATTTAGGCTATAGCTAATGAGCGTTGCTATTCGGAGCTGTGTTTTCTTGCTAGTCAGCGCTGTACCCACATAAGGATTTATCCTAGCCGTATTTGGTTAGCTAGCTTGATTACCACACCCTCCCGTAGAAAACACACGTAATATTATAGAATCAAACCCCACACTCTAAACCACATTATAATAATAGCAGATTTTTTAATTAAACGCGCATAAGGCTTGCGAATTTGCTTAAAAACGCGATTTCTAGTGTTTTCTTTAATTATAAACACTTTAGCTAGCCTGACTAATTATTCTAACCCCTTCTGACCTCTTTAACTATTTACACTAGCCGCTATATAGCTATAATTACGGTTATAATAAAGGTAAGCTTCTTATAGCCTATCCTACTACTAATTATAATTACCTTATAGTTATATATAAAGTTAATCTTCCTTATAACCCTCTTTAACCTTAAGGTCTCCCTTATAGCCTCCCTTATAGCCTCCCTTATAGCCTCCCTTATAGCCTCCCTTATAGCCTCCCTTATAGCCTCCCTTATAGCCTCCCTTATAGCCTCCCTTATAGCCTCCCTTATAGCCTCCCTTGCATTAACTATTATAATAATGCTTCTTTAACTTTTGCTTATATTCTTATATACCTTATACTTAAATTTAGTCTTCTAGAGCCTCTTAAGCCTTAAGTTAATAGTAGCTATAGTTAAGGCGGTAGTTTAGGGATTATAGGGCCCTGTTAAGAGCTCTAAATAGAGGGTTAAGACTCTATAGGTTTAAATTAATTACTTTTTATGTTATAAGGCTACCTATAGTAGCGATTAATAATAAAAGGGTCTTAGATTTAAAGCATAAGATTATTAGAAGGCTAGCAATAAAGGTAAGATAATTACTATATATAAACCATATATAAGGTTAATTACTAATATACTAGTAAGATTTATAGCTACTTATAATAATAAATATTATACCTTATAAGCATCTAGTGTTATTTAATTTAGTTAGTAATAATATAGGTATAGGGAAGTAAAAATTACTATTAAAATTAATAGGGCTACTTATAGGGAGGGAGTAAATATAGCCTTAACTATAAAGCCTTTAGGAGATTAAACTATTAAAGAAGAAGATAAATAGTAGAAGAGGTAATCTTAGTAAGTAGCTTACTAAGCTAATCCCTTCTAAGATACTATTTCTTCTGCCTTATTATATTCTTTATAAGTAGGCTAGTATATCTATTATATATATTCTTTAGCATATATATTGCTATAAGGAAGAGATAAAGAAGATTACTAATACCTATAATAATATAAGAATTTAGATTCTAATAAGATAATTTAGTTAGGCTATTAGTATATTGCCTAAGATTATAGTAAGATAATGTAAAATAAAGTGCCTATTGCTTATACTAAGGAAGCCACTAGTCCCTTATATACTCTATAATATCCTTTTGCTATGGATTATATATATTCTTTATCCTCTGCTAAATAGCATCTAAGGAAGCGACCTTATAGTTATATATTAGTAGCTTAAATGCTTTAAAAAGCCTTGTAGGGCTATTATTAAAGGCGTTATAATTATTATTATTAAGGTTTATAGAAGAGGGTTTAGTGCCTTTAATATCCTTTTAATTATAAAGAATTTAAGCTTAAACCCTTATAAGAATATACTATATATAAAGCTACTACTATGCTTTAGGAAAGATTATCTAAAGGGCGTTTTTTAATATAATATTGTAGTCTATAATAATAACATAAGGGTAGGGAATATAGTATTTATTGCGGACTGTGTTTAATATTATAAGCAGCTACTTATAGCTTTCCTTTGTTTTAAATAATAAAAGCCTAAAGCTAAGGTTTATAACTATATTCTAATTAGTAATAGTAGTTACTACTGTTATATAGAGTCTAAAGCTATTTATTTTATATATATTATTAATACTAATAATATAGGAGTAAATCTTTTATTTATTAATATATTTATAGGTAGTTTAGAAGGCTAATTATAGCTGATTATTAGGGTTAAGATTAATCCTATAAGGGTAGCTACTATTAATTAAAGACTATATAAATTACTATATGCCTATAAGCCTATTAAGAGCCTTAATTCGGATTTATTAATGGTTATTATAGATATCTTTAATTATAGCTACTAAGTTAGGGAATTTAATTTAAAGTAATTAATAGGCCTTATAAGTAGGAATGCCTTATAGTTATATAATCTCTTAAAGTAATGCCCTATAAGCTACTATGCGTTACTAATAGAGAGTATGACTATTAGGGCTAATAGATTAAGGGTGATTATAATAAGTAACTTAAATAGTATATAGCTAAGTGTTATGCGTTCTTATACTATATTTTGCCTAGAGCTTAAATAGGTAATTATAGAGCTAGGTACTAGTTATATAAATACCTTAAGATTTAGAAGGTCTTTGCTTACTATAGTTATAATAGATTAGAATATTTGCTATAGCGCGCTCTCTGTGAATTAGTTAATAATTACTACTAGACTTCTTAGTTAAGGTATAGCTATAAGAGTAGCCTTATTATTATAAGAAGTTATAGAGTTTATTAAAGGTATTAAATTATAGTAAGGGGGGTAGTAGTGGGATTATAGTTATTAGGTTGCTTTTAATAGGTATATTATAGTTTATACTATATAGAATAATAAAATTATTATAAAATTGAACATGCTATATAAGATTAGATATTTTTATAATAGAATTTAATGCTTTAGTAGTAATATTAATAAATATAGTAGCGTGACTAATAAAAGTGGTAATGTTAAAGGAGGGAGGTTAGTTATGCCTAGGAGAATTAGTAGGTAGCTACTAATATAGCTGCCTAAAGGTGTGGTAGGCCTGTAATGCTAACTATTTCTTTTGCTAGGGAGTGTTATATAAATTTAGTAGCGGGGCGTGGGATGTGGGATGTGGCTGTATTATATTGTAGGTACAGCGCTGACTAGCAAGAAAACACAGCTCCGAATAGCAACGCTCATAGCTAATATACTATTAAACTACTTATAGTAGTAAGTAAAAGTTTTTATTAAAATAGTATATTATTTCTTAATAAATATAGTTTACTTTATAGCTAGAGTTTTAATAGCTTTTCTTATAGTTAAAAAGGCTTTAAAATACTTAAATATATAATAAAGTTTTAAGTTAATACTATAAAGGTATATCTCTTAGATATATAAATAATAAGTAATATAATAAGGGGTATAAGCCTAGTTTATACCTAGGGTATATATATATTTTTCTTTAGTTAAGAGATTATTTATATAAAGGCTATAAGGAAACTTATACTCCTTACTATTAAAAAAAGCTTTATTATTAAAGTTACCTTTAAGAATATACTTACTAAGGTAAGTGCCTTTACTTAGGCTAGAAGAAAAAGAAAAAGAGAATAAAGATAAGGTAATATTAGTAAAGGCTAGGATAATAGTAGTATTAGCTATTTTAAAGGTAAAGAGAAAATAAAAAAAGAATAAATAGTTATTTAGGCTTAAGAGAAAGGAATAAAAAGAATATACAAAGAGATATTATTAAAAATAAGACCTATTTTTAGCCCTTTTTAGTTAAAGGACCTTTTTATTACTAGCTTATATTATAAGCCTAATAGCTACACTATAGCTATTAATAGTTATAACTAACTATATAAATAACTAATTTAAATTAATTATAGATTAGCTAATTACGTTATAGCTACGATTATAGCTATAACATAGCCACTAGTAATTAGGTAAGCTAGGGTAACGTAAGTAGCTTACCCTATAGCTATCTTTAATAGCGATTTTCTCTTTAACTAAAGGTTATACAAAAGTCTTATATATATTAAATTAAAGCTAGAAGATAGGGCTTTTATTTAATATAGGAATATTTTTTAGACTAAGATTTAGTGCATATAGGTTACTAGTTTGTATAGTAGTAAGTTAATTTTTTAGTTTTTATATATAAATAAATTTTATAGAAAATCAAAAGTAGCTCCTAAGACCTTATTAGTAGCCTAGATTTACTAATATAGTTAGTGAGTATATAAGAGAAAGAAGATTTTTTTAATCTAGCTAAATAGCTAGGCCTCTAAATCTAATAGCCACATTGCCTATATAACGTTACTAAAATAAATTCTATTACTCTATTAGATATTATAAAAGTTATTTAGATTAAATTCTATTAGTTAATAACTACTATAACCTTCTATTATATTACATTAGTTATTCTAATATAGTAGCTCTATTAGTCCCTAACTATAAAGCTTATACCTATATAGCTATTGCTAGCTAGTAACTAGCTCCCTACTTTTTAATAGATATTATAATAAGGATAAAAAAGTTTAGAATTATAAAGAAAGAATAGAATATTTATATTGTTAAAGGTATAGGGTTTAGCTTTAGTTAGAGTATATATTATTTATATTTATAAAGGTAAGCTAGGGATAGATAAAGGTACTATATTATATAATTATATAATAGCTAGATAGTAATAAGGGAGTTACTTAAGGTAAAGTTAGGATTTAGTAAGTAATAGTTAAAGTATAAAGTAATAGTAAAGATAAGGGAGTAAGTAAGGTATAGAAATAGCTAGTAATATATATAAAAATAGGGTAAGCTAGTGGTTTTATAGATAGGTATAGAATAGAGTAAATTTATCTATATAGTAAAGAAAGCTAGAGTAAGGTAAACCTAGGCTAAAAAGTTTTTACTATATAATGAAGAAGGCTAGAGTAAGGTAAGCTTACTCTAGAAATTTTTATAGCTTATATAAAGAATCTATAGCCTTATAAGGTACCTTACTCTATAGAATATATTCTTTACTTATACTAATTTAAGTATTACTATATAAGAGTATTATACTTATTTTTAGCTTACTTTTAATTTAAAAAGGGAAAGGAAAGGTAAGTAAAGTGGTATATTATAGACTTAAGCTATAAGCTTAAGTTATATCTAGCTTTAAAAAGTATATAAACTATATATAGCTAGGTTAAGGCTATATATTACCTATATATAAACTATATATAAGTTACTATAAATCTAGGCACTATATAACTATTAGTGTAGTTTCTTTTTTCTTTTATAAGAATAATATTCTTACTTTAAATGCTTATAAGTAGTAGCTATAAAGCTAGTTCTTAATAGCTACTTTAGCTTAAGGGAATACTAGCTTTTTACTCCTTTTTCTCCTATAATTTTCCTTTATTTAGCTATAATAAGGTAATAAGCTTTTATTCTTATTCTTATAATTTCTAGATTTATTTAAGCTAAGTAATTTGCTTTATTATTACCAGAGCATTACATTATAATATATTAGAAATTTTACAATATAATACAATATATGTATTATTTATATTGTTTTGTATTTTTCTTTCTTTTTTTTAGGTTTAAGTTAAATGACTTAATTATAAGCTCTATATAGTTAATATAATAGCTTATAATAGCTTATAATAGTTTATAATAGCTTAAAATAACTTAATAAGAAAGCTATATATATATTATTTATGCTAGTTAGCTTTATAAATAGCTATTACTAGTACTCTTACTACTAAGTTAAAAGGGAAATCCCTAACCTAGGAAGAAAAACCCTCTTATATTTATATTTAGGCTAGCGCTAGCCCTATAGCAGGCCTACGCTGCTTAGTAAGTAGCCTATTATAAGTGTTTATTACTAGCTTATACTAGCCTTATCCTATAGAAATAAAAAAAAATAAAAAAAAGGGGGAAGGAAAATATATAGAATAAGTATTTCTAGGCCCTCTAAACCTTATTCTAGTTTAGTAGTAAGTCTATCTTAAGTCTTTTTACTTTTACTTAAGGTAAAGTAAATCTAAGTTTATAATATTAATTTACTTTTTATTTACTTTTATACTAACTCTTTTATAGCCTTACTTTTTAGCTAACTCTAGCCTAGTCTTACCTTATTAATCTAATAAAGTATAAGCACCTAGTTTTACTTAGTTATTATAAGGGGAGGGTAGCTTTAACCTAGAACTAGAATAGTTTTATATTAAGGCTAGTTATATATTATTAGATTTATTAAGCCTATTATACTTTATTTTTTAAGTAAGTTATCTAATTTATCCCCCTCTCTCTCTTATTAAGTATAAAAGAAAGCTTCCTTTCTCTTAAAAACCTAGTTTTTTTTCTTTTTTTATATTAAACTTCTTATAGGTTTTTCTTTTCTTCTAGACTATTTAGGGCTATTCTAAGCTAGATTTAGGTTAGTTACTGATATTTATTATAGATTAGAAGGAAACCTAGTATAATATTAATAAAGCCTATAAGTATTTTAATATTACTATATTTCTAGCTTTAACTTACCTAGGAATCTATAAAGTATAAGAGCTTTCTAAAGAAGTCTATAATTACTAAGTAGTATAAATAAGTTAAGAATAAAAATCTCTCTATAAGTTATATTTACTTTTATTCTAGGCCTATCTTACTACTAATTTATACTAGCTTAGTAATCTAAAAGATATCTAGTGTATTTCCTATAAGTCTTATTTAGTTTTAAAGCCTAGGCATTAGTACTATATTATTATTAGTAAGTTAGTCCTATTCTAGCTTAGTAGTAAGGCTAATTTACTTAGTAAGGGTATAATTCACAAAAACTCTGTAAAGTTAGCAAAGTGTATAAGTATATATAATAGACGCGCTAACTATTTTTAGCAGCAAATTTATATAGAAAGTTATAGAATTAAGTTTACTTTATATTTCCCCCTATTTATAATATATTATACTAGTAAGGGCTATGTAAATGCCTATAATAGGATTAGATACTAAGAATAAAGGGAATTCTACTGTTTTTTAGCTCTTATTTTTACAGGGAGTAAATTACTCTATAAACTTTATAGGGAGCATTATAATAAAGTTAGTAAAGCGCTATAATAACCTTTCTTAGGGATTATAACCTCTTATTTAAGCACCTTACTATTAAAGAAAATAATAATAGTAATAATCTTTATGTTATAGTATTAATTCTTATATACTATAAGACTATAGTAAGAATGCAAAGAGTGCTTTATTAACCATATTACCTCTAAGAGCATATTTACTATTACTATTATAATAATGCTAAATTTATAGCTCTTAAAGAAGGCGCTTAATAGTTACTAACTATATTACAGGACCTTTACTATTATATCCTTTAAGAGCCTAGTATTAACTTTATATATCTCTTTTAAATACTAAAGGAGACCTTTCTTTAGCTCTATTACTAGCTTTAAAATAACACTTTAATTAGAGACTTATAATATTAATTAGTTAAGTAAAAAGTAATAGTATTCTTATAGATCTATGCCTATAATAAGCCTTAAAGGAACATAGGCTATTAGTTTTATCTAAGCTAATTATTAGTATTATGGATCTTTTATAAGTTACTTAATTTAATAAGGAAATTATATATAAGATTTATTTATTAGCTAAACCTGGATTATATTTTACCTTTTATAGAATTAAATAATAGATTCCTTTAATTTAATAGTGTAATTAGCGCTATTAATAGCATATATATCCCTATATATATCTTACTTTTATAGTAAAAGAGGTTTTAGTTAAGGAAGAATAATATCTTACAAAACATGCTAGTAGCTACTAGCTTTAAGGGATTGTTTTAATATATACTACCTAGCGCTAAAGGTTTTATTAATAATATAACCTTAATATAAATAGCTTTATTAAAGTTATTTTTAATACCCTAAGGTTACTTTTATCTTAGAGATATAGGGTTTAGTATATATTAAGGGCTAATTACACTATTTTTAAGAGTTTAGTATTATTTATAAGACTAGGCACTTACTTATTAATAGCCTATAAATAAAGAAGAGCTCTTTAATTATTAGTACTTATAATTAAGAATAGTTATTAAGCAAGTCTTTAGGTAGTATAAGTAAAAGTAGAAGATTATTCGCTATAGCATAGCTAAATACAAGTTTCTTATCTAGATTAAGATAATCTATGCTATTATAGGTCTATTTAACTTTATTAAAATACATAGGAGGGAACCCTATACCTTTAAAGTAAATAAGAGAGAGTAGTTACCTCTAGATAAGTGTAAAGCTCTTAAAGCAGTTACTAGGCAAGTTAATAAGGTAAATCTATGCTATATAGGGTTATAGATTTGTAAATAAATTGCTAAGTGGCTTTAGGAATAATATTAAAGTATAGAATAAGTTAAGGAATTATATATTAGATAAAATTAGTAGTATTATTAATAAATTCCTAGCTTTTATGCTAATAGTGCTATAGAGAGAAAAGTAAAGATATATATGCTTATAGAAGATATTAATACCCTTACTTCTATAACCTAGCTAGGCCTAATACTAAAGTTTAATTTAACCTACGCTTTCTTTACCTCCCTTAAGGATAATACGTTCTAAATAAGAGTATTTATATAATCCTCCTTTAACTATATAATAATTTAAATTACTATAGCTATCCTAAGCTCTTTGCTATATAATTAGTAGTCCTTAAGTGCCTGCGTAATATCTTCTATATTTATAGACCTTAGGGAAAAGATATACTGCCTAGGGCCTATAGTGTAAGGCCTAAGAATGTTTAATATTACCTCTAAAAGCTCTATTACCTATGCTATAGCCTTTCGCTTCTATAAGCTCTTTAGCAATCTATTTAGCTATAATCTACTAGGTATAGACCTAGTAGAAGGGTTTAATAAGTAGCTATAGGCTAGCCTTTAAGAACTATAACTAGGAGAGTAGCTATCTCCTATAATTTTAGATATATCTAGTTAAAGGAGAGAATTGTTATTAACTTTTAAGGGATTATTATTATCCTAAATCTCTTAAATAAAATAAGGAATATTATTATTAGTGCCTTATTATAGGCCTCTAATATCCTTCTCTTTATTATCTAGTTCTAGAGAGTAGCTACCTCTTCCTATTTCCTTCTTTACTATAGCAAAGCCTTTATTATCTTAAGCCTTAAGAATTCTATTGCTAGCTAGAAGGTCTAGCGTAAAGACCTTTACCTACTCTATAGCTATAAAAGTCTTATTTATAATTAGAGGCTTCCTTATAATAGCCCTGCTAAATCTCTTATAAACCTCTTTAATAAATTTAATATTTTGCTTACTTATTTAAAGCTTTCTAGTCTCTTTATTATAAGTTATGCTAGATTATAACTCTATAGCTTAAAATGCTTGCTATACCTTCTTTAGCTATGTATAGTGATTTTTAATAAGCCTTACCTCCTATTAATAATTTAGGAATTTAAGGGTAAGGGCAGGAAGGAAGCCCTTAAAGAGATCTCTTATAATACTAGGCTTCTTATTATTAAGCTACTACTTGCGTTAAGCTTTAAGTAATAAGTTAAGTAGGAATAGCGTCTCTTTATTAGACTAGTAAAGCTAATCTACGGAGAATAGCTATAACTATAAGGATTAGGGTATAATATTAATTAATATTTAAATTATAAGGTATTTGCTAATAAATTATAATATAGATTTAATTTTTTAACTATAGATAAAGGGAATATTAGTTATAAGGGGCTTTAGACATAAGGGCAGTGAAAAAAAGCTATAAAATGCAAGCTTAGACAGTATAAAGTAGCTGCCCTATAGTGATCCACATATAAGTTATACTATGGGTTGTTCCTGCTAACTTAGCAGAGTTCTTGTGGATTATACCCTAAGGGTAGCTACTAATATATATTTTAACTATTAGGTATAGAATTATTAATATAATAAGGTAATAATTACCTCTTTTCTAGCTTAGGTTTATAGCTAACTTACCTAGTAGCTAAATATAACTAGCTAGTAAAATAAGCACTAGTAGTTAGTTAAGACTTAGGCTTTTATAGCTACTAGGGGTAATATAAGTGCTTCTAATCTAGCTTAGTAGTAGCTTAGTTCTAGTGCTAATATTATTTATCCTAGGTCCTAGATAGCTTCTAGAACTAGGTTAAGAAACTCTATACTAGTAATTAGGCTAAAAAGAAGTAAAGTGCCTTTATAGTAAACCTAGACTAGGCTAGTTTCTCTAAGAAATAGTATTCTAAGCTTATATTTTAGCTCTAGTGCCTTAATATATATATAGTAAAGATAAACTATCTCTTAATTACTACTATCCCTATAAAGAATTATATAAAGGTAGTAAAGAATACTATTTTTATTTTAGAAAAGAAGTAATATAGTAGCTAGTTTTTAGTTTAGAGTAAGGGTAGTAGTAAGGTAGTTAGACTTATAATACCTAGAGTTTTTAGTTAAAATTAATCTAATAACTATTCTAGATATAAATATTCTTTATTATAACTATAGTATTAGGTTTACTTCTAACTTATTAGTACTCCTATACTACCTAGTCTATCTCCTAATTTATATCTATATTTAAGTAATCTTTTATCTATCTCTAGAATTAGCCTAGATCCCTTAATTTTCTAAGTTAGTTAATAGCAAGCTTTTATACTAATAAGTAATATTAAAGTCTTCTTATACCTAGGAACTATTTAGCTAGGAATCTTGCTTTTAAAGGGTTATTTAGGGCTAGCCTTGCTTCCTATATATTAGTAAGCTATCTCTATTAGGGCTATCTATAGTTATAGTTACTATAGTTAACTAATATATAGTATTAGTTCTTTACTACCTAGCTATAGCTATATAGGGGTAAAACCACCCTAAGGATATTCCTATAAATAGGAATTTATTAAGGCTTATCTTCCCTATATATAATTAGATTATTATTAATAAGATATATTTATCTAGCCTTATATAGAACTTTTAGATTTTCTTTAGGTTATAAGTAAGGGAGTAATCCTTAGTTAGCTCTCTAATGCATTTACTTTAGGCTAGCCTTTCTTTATTATACTAGTTTTCTTAGTAATATTTCTATTCCTTATATAAGTCTATATTTAGCTTATTATTTACTAGGAGGGATTTTCTTCTATAGTATATGTCAGGTGCGCGCGTTCGTGAGTGGCCTAATAATCAATTGTAAGGTGCAATGCGAGCGAGAGCTTGCATTGATAGATCTTTTAGTCTAGTGGCTTACCTTACACACCTTTAGGGTTATAACATTAATGCTAGCTCTCACAGGTCTTCTAGTGCGTGCTAGTCCTAGGTTCGAATCCTCATGAGTGGGGCGTGCGCTAGGTCCTAGGTTCAATTCCTGTAGTTAGATTAAGACCTGACAGGTCTAGGTTCGAATTGCTAGGCTAGGCAGCTTACGTTAGGCTCACAGGGCAGGTACGGTTACGCCCGTACAGGTTGTGACTATGGGGTTATGTGCACTAGGTGATGTATAGGCCTAGCTATCATGCGTACTAGGCCTTAGGGGTTTATAATTAGTTAATTATCTTAGAGGCTGTGGATAACCAGGCCTAATCCAAGCTAAGGTTGCGTTGCTGCTAGCCGCTGGCCTGTGTGGGCCCTTGGCTTGGGACGAGCCTTACGAGAGAAGGGATAATTATCAGGTGCGCGCGTTTGTGGGCGGCCTAATAATCAATTGTAAGGTGCAATGTGAGCGAGAGCTAGCATTGATGGATCTTTTGGTCTAGTGGCTTACCTTGCACACCTTCAGGGTTATGACATTATTTAACCCTACGCTCAAGCCATGACAAATCAATCTCTTTGAAACCCTTTTAGGGATACGAACCGTTGGCTAGATTATTATGCAGCCAACGCTCTGAAGATCTACACGAAACATGCTAGTACCTTGTAATAATAAAGCTACGGATAATTAGGAAGGCAAAGAACTCTTATAATCTAGAACTATAGATAACAATAGGGTGTAGCAAACGCCACCTAATCCTAATCTAGGTAAAGGTGCAGATAATATAGATAACCTAGATAGAGCGTTATAGAGACACTATAAGCTAAGCTATATTACCTTTAGAAAATATAGGAGATTCTATAAATAAAGGCGTAGATTAGAGAGCTTAAGGCAAATCTAGGATTAGCTAGACCTCCTCTAGGACCTATAATTACCCCTTAAACTTTCGCTATAGTTTCACTAGTAGTTTATAGTAACTTAACAGTAATTATATAGTGAAATAGTCTTATTAAGATATAGATAAAAATACCTATATATAAAGGAGATATATATAAGAACCTATAGAATTTCCTAGTAGATTTAGATATATTATTTAAATTAGACTACTACACTTTTAAGAATAATGCTACTAAGGTAGTGTATATAGGTAGCTACCTAGCTAATAATGCGAAGCAATAATAGATGCGTTATATAGCTATAAATAGGCATGTAAATTACTTATTATTTATATAGGTAGGTTTTCTAGAATAGCTAAAAACTAGAATAATAGATAAGGGTGTAAGATACTTAGAAGCAATAAGAATACTGCTAAATCTTAGGTAAAAGAGTAACTAATTATTTTAAGCCTTTATAAGAGCTTAGACTAAGGTAAAAGCTAAGTTACTAGAAGCAATCCCTATATATTTATAAATTACTATTTTACTAAATAGCTTAAATAATACTATAAGAAAGTAAATAATTAGCTAAGAGATTCTAATAACTTAAAGCTAGTTATAAGGCTAGGGTAAGAAAGTAAAGGTTATAATAAGTTTAGGCTAAAGTAATAAAAAAAGTTAAGACCTTAAAAAAAGAGGTAATACTTTATATTACCTATAGATAAGGTATAGTAATAAAGTAAAGATTAAGTAAAAAAACTATTTCTAGTATACTATAAATATAGAAAGCCTAGATATACTATACTAGCTTATTAAGCACTAAACTATTTTACCTATAAAAGTAATAAGTATATAACTAAGAGGTATAGTAAAAGTAGTAATAAAGCTATATTACCTAATATAATACTAGTTTAGATAGTATAGACCTAGGAATATAATCTTACTATAAAATACCCTATAGATAATAGAATAAGAATATAGGTATTTTTATAATAAGATAACTAGTAGTTAGCTATATAAGTGCTATTTAATATAGGTATATAGTTCTTAATAATTTATCCTAAATTATTATTAAAAAAGGATTAGGAAAATATAATCTAATTAGACTAAATACTAAAGAGTATAAGCTAAAAAGAGATTCTATATTAAGAGATCTTAAAAATATTAATAAAAGTAAAAGATAGTATAGGATTTATAAAAGTTTATTAAGTTAGCTACTATATTACTAATATAGGTAAAGGGATAATACTAGGCATAGATTAGACTAAAGAATATTTACCTATAATTATATATTAGGATTAGGGATTTTAGAGATATTTAGTAACTATAGAATGCCTCTCCTTTATTTATAGTAAGTAGTAAATATATAAAGAGAAAAAATAAGTAGTGGTTTTATTATTATTTAGGGTAATAAAGATTAGGCTAAGTATTTTAAAAAATAAAAATTAGAAAGAAAAGAGTAAGAATTAATTAAAGAACCTAGTAGTAATAAAAGTATAATTAAATAGTAAAGTAGCTATATAGTTACTAAAATATACTTACTAGTAGTAAAAAAGAAAAGGTATTATAGTTATACTAATTTTAGAAAGCATAAGTAATAAATAAGCTATATTAAATTAAGGCGTAAGTACCTAATGCCTTATACTAATAATTCTAAAGGAATATATAAAGTTTATAAATATTTTTTTCTAAAAAGCTAGTAAGTAAGCTTTCTAAACTAGGGGGCTATACTTATATAATTAAATTAGAAAAAAGGAAAATACTACCTTAAGAGCTTATATATAATTTAGCTAAGAAGAAGCTATTAGTCCTTAGAGAGTACCTTATAAGTATATAGCTTAAAGGGTAGATTAGAAAATTAGTTAGCCTAGCTAGAGCCCTAATTTTATTTATTCTAAAGAAAGAAAGGAAATTAAGGCTTTATATAGATTATAAGGGCTTAAATAAAATTATAATTAAGAATAAAACCCCTTTACCCCTTATTACTAAAATTCTTAATTAATTAGTAAGTATAGTTATTCTTATAGTCCTTAATCTAAAAAATATATACTATTAGCTATATATTCGCTTAGGTAATAATTAAAAGATAGCCTTTTATTATTACTATAGCTACTTTAAATATCTTATAATACTATTTAGACTAGTTAATATACTAGTAACCTTTTAGGAGTATATTAATAATACTCTTAAAGGACTTATTAATAAGACCTAGATTATTTACCTAGATAATATACTAATATATAGTAGTGTAGTTAAAGAGTATATAGAGTATATTAAATAAATTCTATATAGGCTTAGAGATATAAGCCTTTTTATTAACCTTAAGAAGTATTAATTTTTAGTTAAGGAAGTTAAATTCTTAGGCTTTAAGATATTAGTAAAAGATATTATAATAAACCTAGTAAGAGTTAAGGTAATTATAACCTAGCTAATACTATATAGTGTCTTTAATATTTAGTTATTCCTTAGTTTTACTAGATTTTACTACTATTTTATTAAATAGTATAGTAAAATTATTATTCTATTAATAAATTACCTTAGAGAGTAGTAACTAGTAATATTTAACCTAGAACCCTATAAGCTAGTAGTGTTTAGAGAACTTTAATAAAGATTTTAAGAAGCGCTAATTTTAGTGTATTTTAACCTACTTATATATCTTAGAGTAGAGATAGATATATCTAGATATATAATTAGGGCTATACTTATAATATATATACTAGGTTACTAGCACCTAGTTATATTTATATTAAGAAAGATAACTAATACTAAATTACGCTATTTAATACCTAATAGCAAATTATTAGCTATCTAAGAGGCTTTTTATATATAGAGACACTACCTTACTTATTTAGCTTATATAATTAAGGTTATTATAGACTATTTAAACTATAAGTACCTAGCTATAAAGCCTAAGCTTACTAGTAGGTAAGTAACTATACTTAATAAGCTTTATCCTTTTAACTTTAAGATTATATATTATATAGGGAAATTAAATCCTACTAACTTACTTTTAAGAAGACTAGATTTTATAAGTAAGGTAAGAAAAGCAAAAGCAGTAACTATATAACTTCCTACCTTTTTATCTAAATTTATAAATACTAAGTAATAGGAATACCCTAGTAATACTATTAGTATTATAGGTTCTATAAAAATATTACTTAGTATAACTAATAGTTAGTTATAATAATACTATAATAATACTGCTAATATCTAGGGTTTTAAAAAATCATAACTTAACTATATTCCTAAAGAACCTAATAATCTAGATAATCTTAGAAGAGTTATATTAGTAAGGTTATTTAATACTTTTAATTCTTTTATTAATAAGCAATAAGCTAGCTATAGTAATACTACTAGTACTTAGTGTATATTTAGTTTATTACTTAGTTATTTTAATTTTCCTATTAGACTAGCTATTACTATTAGGGGTAAACTAGCATAGGTTATTGCTAGTAAGCAGTAAGGGCGCCCCTTAAAAACATTACTTATTTATATACCTATAAGACTAGAAGTATCTATTAAACTAATTACTTATAGAGATATTATAGCTAGGATCTAATTTATTTAAAGAACCTTTTCTAAGTTTATCTCTAACTTTCTAGAAAAAAGCTTAGAATTAAAACCCTTAATTTAAGTCTTATTATATAAAGCATAGTAAGGGAATAACTTTACTATAGGTTAATTAAAGTTACTTAAAAGTAGTAATTTAGTAGTATCCTAAATATAGTCTATTAGACCCTCTAAGCTATTAATATTTAAGAATTATATTTTTATCCCTTTAGGAATAAGAAAAGAAATTTTATTACTAACTTATAATAACCTTACTACTAGGTATTAGGGAGTAAGTAAAACTCTTTATTAGATTATAAACTAATATTATTAGCTAATAATAAAGAAAGATATAAAGGTATATATTAGTACTTATATAAGTTATTAAACTTTAAAACTAAGGCATTATAAACTATATAGTAAGCTAGCTATATTACTAGTGCTTAATTGCCTTTTTTAAGAATTATTAATAGATTTTATTACTAGACTTTTACTAGTAAAAGATTTAAACTAGACTTATAATATAATTCTAGTTATTATTAACTAATTTATAAAATATAGTATTTATATTCCTATATTAATATAACTAACTAGTAATAGGCTAGTAACTATGTTCTTAGAATATGTTTTTAGAGATTATAGAGCTTTAGAAGGTATTATAATAGACTAAGGTTCTATATTTACTAGTGGTTTCTAGATAACTTTTTATTATTTTCTTATAACTAAGTGGCTACTTAGCACTGCTTTTTACCCCTAGATAGATAGCTAGATAGAATGTTTAAACTAGGTCCTAGAATATTATTTAAGGGCTTTTACTTATGCTAAATAAACTAATTAGGTAAATAACCTATTATTAGCGTAGTTTATATATAATATAAGCAATTATATAACGCATAGCTATATACTAGTAAAGGCATTATAAGGTTATAATCCTAGAGGTCTATAATAAGTAATTATAGATATTCTTTTAGTAAATAATTAAGCTAAAAGTAAAGTCTCAGCACTAAGAGAGAAATATACTATAATTAAATAGCTTTTAAGTAACTTATAAACTTAGTATAAGAAATATTATAACTAGAAAAGAACTCTAATAAGGTTTAAAGTTAGTAATTATATTTTACTATTAATAAAGAATATTAATTTAAGATAACCTAGTAGGAAGCTAGCTATAAAGTATCTAGGCCCCTATAAGATTAGAAAGGTAATTAGGAGTTATAGATTAGCATATTAATTAAAGTTACTACCTAGGATTTAATTATATAATATATTTAATATTACTAGTCTTAAGCCTTTTAAAGAGAACCTAACTAATATAGAAAATATATCCTTACTATAGGATAATATTAAAGATAATAAATAAGAGTTTAAAGTTAAGAGAATTATTTTATATTACTATAATAGAAGGTATTATAAATATCTAGTTAAATAGAAAGGCTATAATACTTTAGAGAATTCTTAGGTATTAAAAAGGGATTTTAGTACTAAAGAAATTATTAATAACTATAAGTAATAGTTAAGTAGTAAAGTTAATATAAGATAATTATAATTTATAAGTTAATATAGTAAGATATTAAAAAATAAAGTTAATTTACTTAAATAACTTAAATAATCTATTATATAGCTACTAAGCACTTATCTCTTTATAATAAAGTTAGTTACTAGCACTACTAGTTCCTTAGTAATAGTAATAGCTATAGTAACTATAAAGGCAAAGGCCTTAGAAGTATCTTTATTATTAGAATCCCCCTCTCTATATATATAAACCTAAAGTTTACTAGGAAGCTTAATAGAACTAATATAATTAGGTAGGTTAGTAATATAGGGTATAAACTACTAGTAAGTTAGTTAGGTAGTAGCTATATATATTAAGAAAGCTTACTATTAGGATATTCTAGGCTATAAAGTAAAGACTATTTAAAATATTAATCTATATCTTAAGGTTTATAGTATTACTTAGTAATGCTATTATAATATACTTATTACTCTTTACTTTATAAGTAGTATTAGTAGTTATTTAAGTATAGTAAATATATCTATACTTATTAGAATTTTTATAAAAAAATAGTATTTTATAGCTTTTTCTTTACTTTTATAATAAACTACTAGTAAGTTAGTAGTAATCTAGTATCTAGGTAGTAGAATTATACTTACTTTATCCTAATAGTAATAGCTACCTTTTAAAGTAGCTTTAATAAGTTTAAATAGCTTATTATAAAGCTATATAATTTAAGCTAGATACTAGTAGTATATTAGTAATAAGCAAGGAAATTCTAGATAAGAAAGATATACTATAAGGTAGTTTTTATTATTTTAGAAGTAGTAAGTATATTTTATTAAGTAGCCTATTAGAACATTAGTAATAAAGAAGCAGTAAGTAAGTAAAGAAGTTATACTTATAAATTCTTTATATTCTATAGGGAAGGTTTTATTATTAATAAAATATCCTAGAATATTATAGGTACTATTTTTTAGTAAGATATTCTATATTACTACTTACTAAGAGCACTATATATATAGAATCTTCTTACTTATTATACTACTAGTAGTAAGTTAGTAATAAAGATACTATAAAGATATAGTAAACTTATATTAAAATTTTAAAAGTAGTTTACTTCTAAGAAGATAATTTCTTAGGAGACTTTAAAGGAGATTTCTTAATAGCTTAACCTTTAAAAGCTATTAATAAAGAGGGAGTTCTTATATAAGTATTAGATATAGTAAACTAGCTATAAGTTAGCTATAATAGACTAGATATAAATTATAACTAGAAGCAAATAAACTAATAACTAAGACTAAGATAAAAGACTAAGATAAATAGTAATAAATAATAATAATATTTAGAGACTAAAAAAGGTTAGTAACTATAGTATAATAGTAGTAAGAAAGCTACTACTTAGTAAGTAAAGGTAACTTATAAGGTTAAGAATTATTATAAGTAAAAGGAAGTGTATAAAAGGAAGGAAAAATTAGTCTCTTTTATATTAACTATAGACCCCTTAAGTAATCTAATACACTATATATAAGTAATCTATAAATTATAATAATAACTATTAGCTTTATTACTTATATATATACCTAATAGCTATAAACTTATAGTAACTATAATATAAGCCCTTTAGTTAGACTATTTAAAACTATAGTATTAGGTACCCTATTTATTTAAACTAATTATAAAAATTAATATAAGTTATCTATTTTTTTTAGTTTAGCTATATAATAGGTAATAATATTTATTTTACTATATTAAAGCTATATATAGGCTACTATTTAAACACTACTACCTATAATAAAGGGGGGTTATTTATAATTAGTAGTATTATTATTATTATTTTATTTACTTATATATCTAGTTATAAGGTGCCTTATCTTATTTTTCTTTATAAGCTTTATTATAGTAACTATACCCTAAGTAAGTAGCTTATTTTATAATTAAGGTTAATTATATATTAGGGGAGTATTATATTAGGAGCGTAAATATTAGAGATAGAATATTTATTAAAGCGGATTTTTAAAGGACCTTTAGGCTATATAAATAATAAAGAGGCTAGCTAGCTATAAGATAGCTATATGCTTATAAAGCAAGGTATTCCTTAAAGACTATATATATTATTAGTGCTAGGTTAGAGATTAAAACCTTTATATACCTACCCCTAGCTAGTATCTTCCTAGTAGTAACTATAAGAATCTTAGCTATTACTTCGTTTATTCAACCCTACGCTCAAGCCGTGACACCTAAAGGTTCTCCAAAGATTCACTTCTTATGGACGTCCTGTCTCTGACCTCTGCGCTCCTAACAGCAAAGCTCTGGCCACAACCAATGACGCAAAAAAAAAGTATAAAAATCAATAATAAATGTACTGCTAGTTTTCCCTATACAAACTGCTACACTACACTTTCGCGTGCTTACGTGGTCACTAACCTTATGGCAGGGGGCCTGTGGGGGCCCTACTAACCCACAAGGTAGTCAGAGTCCAAGGAGATATCATTGTTAAGAATTTCACTCTATAATATTACGTAATTTATAGGATTAAGTATGTAATTATAAGCTAGATATAAAATAAACACTAAGCAATTACAAAAAGCTTACATTACGCGATTACAATGCTCTAATCTTTAGCGTTATAGCTAATAACTCTAGCCCGCGATGAAAGTCTTATTAATGCTTGCTAGCGTTCTATTCCGAACTCGTATAGATTATTTTTAGCTAAATTTACAGCCTAATAGTTTTAAAGTTATTACCACAGAGCCAAGAGCCATAAGCACTGTAGAAGATAGTGATGAATAACATGTGTTATAATTTACTTGTGAGTCTTTATGCCTAAACATGAATTTAGGGGGAGTAAGCTAGGTAATTAGCTAGGAAGTTAACTAATTAACTAACTTGCTTAGCGTCCTGTATATTAGTAATGTAAGTTTTTTTGTTTTTGCACCTCATTGCGGGACCCCCCTAATGTGCGACCATACACAGAGGGGAGGGATGCTGCATCAACGCCCAAGCTCGAGTCTCTATACCTTCACCTGTCAGCGCATTTACTTTTTGCGCCAAGAAGGAGAGCAACAAGGGAGTGAATCCTATAGAGGGTCACATGAGATAAATGAAGATGCACGTACGAAGCTATCCCATGTCCTTCAAATGCCGAATCTTAGAACACATCCTGCCTGGCCTTTTGTAGAACGTCATTCTATTATTAGTGATACGAGCGTGAGGCGTGATATTGGTCCACTAGGCACTATCTTGGCAAACACTTTTCTCGCTTAAACTACAAGCACGGATAGGGGGAGGGAGATACACGGCAAGCACAAAAAACTAATGAGTAACACGTGGTACTGAATTCTGGACGCTGCCGAGCAAGACGCTGCTCGCGCCGATCTTGCCCCGGCTGTTCAAGCACCGTCTCACGACCACGGCAGGCTACGCGGACGAGCCTGCCAAGAGGAGCATATTTTCCGACAGCCCCGAGGAAAGAACAGCCTTCTTCGAGAAGAGGGAGGCTCTGGGACGAGGGCGGGTTCAAGTTCTGGACGGCCAACTACCGGGACGTGCTGCTCGACGAGGAGGCCAATCGCATTGGCCTACGACTTCTGGGCGGGGAAAACACGTTGCTCGGGTCTCTGACGCGCAGAAGAGAGACTACGGACTACTACAAGCAGCTTGTCCAAAGCCGGGATGCGCCTCCCACAAAGTCGAGACGGAAACCATTTTCCCGAGTCGTCGTGGCAGCGTTTTGCCGAACCTCTCTATGTAAGGTGCCACCGGAAGCATATTGCTGGACATGGGCCTGGCATCCACTAGCGGAGCTCCGCTGGCAGAAAATTGGTCCAATGGCGTCGTCTCCTACCTGGGGATGATGGCCCCTTGCCGGCCCCCCCCCCCAAACCTCTTCTACGTATTTGCCGCACACGGCCCCGCCGCCCGCCTCCAACGGCCCCAGCTGCATCGAGCATCGAGCTCCAGAAGTGACTGGATCGTCCAAGTCATGGTCAAGATGCGGCGCGACGCCATCCAGTCTCTCGAGCCAACCGTCGAGGCCGAGCGGCACTGGACCAGCCTGCTGAATTCCGTCTACCAGGAGTCGCTCGTGAGGAACACCAGGTCCTGCCTGGTATGACGGATCAAACGTTCCAACAAAGAGGATCGAGCCATTGATCTTCTTTGGTGGATTTTCCCTGTATCGAGAGCTATGCTACAACGCGCTGGATGAGAACTTCAAAGGCTTCAGCATCAAGATATCAGATACAGACACGATAAGCAGGAAGAGGGGCAGGCAGAGCCCGACGTCCATACCATACATGATACCACATACATGATGTACATGTAATCCGTAGTGCTGCTTACACATGATGATGAGGCAGCACCATATGTTTGTTTCATCTTTTGACTGCTGTGGTTGAATACGACGTTGATCCAGTGATTAGAGAGAGATTGGATTCGGCCTACCAGGGCCCCTACTAGTGCCTGCCATAGGGGGAAAAAAAAAAAAAAAAACCACGACGAGGGAACAGTGCTCCTTCCTCACTAAGCGGTTAGCTGCAATTGTAAACACCAAATATGAAAAGTGCCGAATAGACCTGTACGCATTAGTGCCTAAACTCTATAAATGCGACCTTTACAACTAGTCAGAGCTTGTTCCTTAATTCGGACAGATTCGCTGCCTTGCCTTGTTCTAGACTGAGTGATATCCGAGACTATACGTCCGTATAGCTTAGTGCAAGAGGCTTTTACCTGCCATGATCCTTGTTTGAAACTGAAACAAGAACTAGGATGGGTACTCGTGTCACGTACCTTGCTAGGTGGTGCTAGACGTCATGACTTACAACAGACTAGACACTATAATAGACCAAGTATTAATTCAATTAAACTATGCCCGTTTCAGCAGCCTAGCCCCCTTATTATTATTTCAAATTCTCGTGCTTCTAATCCGTAGTAGTCCTTTTATACACTGTTTACGTATGTGCTATCTTTATAGCTTTTAAAATAACCTTGGTATGGTTTTCTTCCTCTCCCCCTTTACCACATTCAAGTTTTGAAGATATCGTAATATTATGAAAAAGTGTAATATTATTCTCCTAATATCAAGCATACTAAAAAACATATACTTTTTTTTTCCACCTTGACCACCTTGAACTAATATTATAGTCCTTTTTGAATCTAGTTTAAAAGCTCATCTTATTTATATTTTAAATCGTTTTTATCAATTTGTCTAGTCTGTCATAGAGTCTATTACCACCGAGTTAAGGTGGGGCGTGGCACGCGTCCTACATGTACCACCCCAGCATCGTCGAGATTGACATGAAATCAGTACCTCGAGGGGAGCACTAGAACCTCGAGGCTGAACTTGTGCCGAACTTTGCCAAGCAGCTGGTTCCCCCCTTTGGTTCGTGCGGCATGTTTACGTACTCACTACCACCTAGCTACCAAGTCGAACCCAACCCTGCCTATCTTCACTTAGGATTTCGAGACCACATCTGAACTTATGTGGGGTCTTCGCATAGACGGACCTGATCTGATTTGGAAACAGTGTGTGTCTCGGTAATAGGTAATGCGCGGTTTTCAATTCGCTTAGGCATGCCAAAATTCGACTGTGGAGTCCATATAGTAGTGGTGGGTGTGAAATGACAAGGGGAGGATTTCCAAGCAAAACAAAATGTACCCGTCAAGACCGGGCCAGGTAGGAGGTCCCTTTGAAAGAAACTCGGCCTGTTTCCGTACTCGTGGGATTCCCAACAAGGTGCTAAAACACAGGGGGTAGCAGGCTTGCACACTAGCGTGTTTTGCCATGTTTCCAATGACGGCCCATTTAACGTATATTCAAGCCAGGTGGGGGAATAACCTTCAGAGGCGGCTGTTCCTCCCTTCTTCTCGCCCCAGGGACGCGAATCGCCAAACACAGCAAAGTCTTATTATGCACAAAGTGCAAAGTCATTACTCAAAGTAGCTAGACAGTGGCAGGGATCTCAGTGCCGTCAACCAAGGAAGCCGAGTGCCGTTTTAAAGTCGGTTGTTGTTGTTTTTTTTTTTTTTTTTTTTGAAATGCGCTACAAACTTAAATTGCTACATCACACGGACAACCCGTTTCAGTCCCACAATCACGACGAGTCGTCTTGTACACTCCTCCGTGTTGTGGCTTGATTAATCAGTACCTTTATAAAAAGTTCTTTTCTGGTTATTTAAAAGGTAAGACTGAGATGCCAAGTCAAGCCACTTTTGCCCACTTGGTTGCCAGTCTTTGGGGCTATGTTCTACATGCTGAAACGATGATGCCAACACGAAAGCTCTCCGTTGCCATTTTTGGCCCTACCGCTTCTGGAAAGACCAAGCTAGGTGTGACCATTGCCAAAGCATATCTAGGTGAGGTCATTTCTATAGACAGCCTGCAGTGCTATAAGCCGGGAGGCATTGCCACGGCGAAACCTTGTCCGGAGGAGACTCAGGGGGTTCCCCATCATTTGATAGACTACTTGGAGGCCGAAGAGGAGCCACAAGACTTTGTCTCGAGAGCCATCGCCACAATAGACGACATCACCGCTCGTAACGGACTTCCAGTTCTCGTCGGTGGGTCAACATCCCTCATCATTCCTCTGTTGCGGCAAGTTTTCAGCAGAGAGTACGAGGTTCTCATCATTACCCTGGTGCCCCATCAGTCAAGCTATGGGCGAATCGTCGAATCCAGGGGTGAGGAGATGTTGAAGAGGGGCCTGCTGGACGAGCTCGCCGAGCTGAAGCGCCTCGAGAAAGTCCTGCTCGACGGCAAAAGCGATTTCAACAAAGGTGTCTGGAAGACCATAGGCTATCAGGAGTTCCTCCCTTATCTTCGAGCCGTCGGGAAGGTGAATGGCGTGTCCAATACCTACGAGGACTTATACGAGGAGGGACGAGTATCAATGAACGCCAGCACTCTGCGTTACGGCCAGTACCAGCTCGAATGGATACGACACACCCTGACCCCCTTCATAGACCGGCACAAGGCGGCCACCATCAGCCTCTGTGTCACCGACCAGGCTTCCTGGGCATCTGACATAGAGAGACCTGCGATGACAATGGCTGGCGAGTTCTACCATGGCTGTCAGGTGAGGAGACTTCCGTCAAGGAATTCTTCAAATAGACGCGTTGTTTGTCTCTTGTCCGGGCCCCTCTTTTTTACCTAGCCCCTTGTTGCCTTTGGAGCTTCTTATCAGCTAACATGGGAGACTAGTGGTGGATCGTCTTCTGGCCGCGACGAAAGTCACATCGAGGCAGCCAAATCTCTCGCCGTCGCCCTGCACCGCCACGAAATCGCGCTCGTGTACGGTGGAGGAACTACTGGGATCATGGGAGCAGTCGCGAGCACCCTCGTCGCGCTGTCTGGGCCAGGGGCTGTCCACGGAATCGTTCCCGCCGCTCTTGCTAGATACGAAGACGAGCTCGGCGACGGTCGCGTCAGCGCAGAGTACTCGTCACAGTTCGGGAGGAGAACGATTGTGAGAGACATGCACACACGAAAGCGCCTCATGACGCAGGCGGTCCTCGAAGGAGCCCCGGGAAGTGGATTCGTTGCCTTGAGTGGTGGGTACGGCACGATGGAGGAACTGCTCGAGGTTACGACATGGTACCAACTGGGACTTCATGATCGCCGTGTGAGCGTCTTCAATGTGAATGGATTTTATGACGGACTGCTCAGCTGGATTGGCCAAGTCACGCGAGACGGCTTTGTTAGACCCAGAGACGCCAACATAATTGGTGTCGCCAACACAGCCGACGAAGTGATTGCTTGTCTTGCGAACCAGCGGCTGGATGCGGAGAAGCCCAGTTTGGAGTGGCTCTGAGAAATCTGTCCCACTTCCCGCGCGAGACAATGGACAGAATAGAAATCAAGTTAAACCTGTGAATCTATTTGTTCTTCAAGGTGCGTTTCTTTTCAGCGCAAGAGA
Source organism: Epichloe coenophiala (assembly GCA_018801565.1). NCBI lineage: Eukaryota > Fungi > Ascomycota > Sordariomycetes > Hypocreales > Clavicipitaceae > Epichloe > Epichloe coenophiala. The sequence continues at coordinate 16,538 of JAFEMN010000110.1, read as the reverse complement.
TGCTGGTTCACTGAGCTGGTTAGCGATATCACCAGTTCGGGGGGGGGGGGAAACCCCGGGGGGGGAAACCCCGGAGGTAACAACCACCATTTCCCTTCGCTCGAATTGGCAACTTCAGCTCTCTGAAACTGTCCTTCCAACCTCCATTCGCGCGCTGTCCTTGTTACAAGTCTCAAACCACCTCTTACGAGCGGTACGCTCTTCCAACTGGGGCATGAAGACAAGCCCTGACTTGGAGGCGGTGTCGGTGTTCGAGCCCGCTACCCCTCCTCTGAGATCCGAAGGACTGGAAGAGGGTCGAACGGAGATGTGTCATTCTTCTTCAAAGGAGAGAGAGAGTTGTTTGTTTCTTGGAGGTCTATCTCCGGAAGCCTTGAATGCAGCGGAGGAACTCGACCGTATTGATGCTTGTGAACCCATCTCTGGGCATTATGTTGATGAACTTACTGTGATAGTGTTTGAGCGGTTAGAATACAACTACATCAAATGGTTGCAAGAGATATATTAGATGGGGAGATTCAGCCCGAGATAATGATCGTCGCAGTATTGAATAAAATCATTGGTACGATACGATGTGGAAAACGTCTGTCCAGGATTTCCAATCTCTTTGCGCCAATACAGTTCTTTGCTAAATGCCGCTCAAGGTGCTTAAGCCACTCCAAGCTAATAGACTTCATTCGACTACTAGATGACGAGACGCGGATATCGGTTTGTTCGGGTGGGAAATGGATTAGGTAATTGACAGCAGTAATATAGAGGCACGGCAGCTGGGTGTGAGAGGGTGTGGAAAGCGATGATAATGAACTCAGCTATTTCGGCTATCCACGCTTGGCACGATGTGAGATGGAGTAGAAAGTGATGATAATGAGTCTAGCTATCTAAGACTATTTACACGTGTGTCACGACTTCGGTTAGGATAGTTAGTCCAAGACCTGCGCCAGGCAGGAAGAGAGATATGCGTGGCATCGGCGTTCGCCAAGTAATCATAGAGCGCGTTGTTAAGGCTCTTCTTTAACATCTTTGACGTCTGTGTTTTTTGGTTTTTTTTTTTTTTTTTTTTCCAAATTTCACCATTTTGACGGTGATCTCCTTAATGTAGATGCGATGAAGAGCCGATGAGATATATAGCAATGTACGCAACGGAACAAGTGGGAACTTGGCATCTCTGAGGGAAGTTAGAGAACGTAGAAATGTTTCCCTAAAAGAATAAGAACTTTCGCCTAAACTTACACTTCCAGAAGAGAGACTGCTTCACTAACAAATTTGATGCAAACACAACTCATTATTCACCCAAGACCTAGTCGACTGTTAGCCTACGTACCCGACCACAGGGTAGCTCGGCTGCTACTTCGTTCTGAAGACGAGATTGGCTGCAAAGCATACTGTTACAACTAACATGCTCGTACGAGGCCGGTATCAGGCCTGCATTTTCTGAACCTGGACGGTGTGTCTTTTAACGCGCGGTTGAAGAAGGGTCCTATCGTACAGCCCTGTTCAGCCTGGCGCTCAACTTTCACCAGCGACTTGTGTACTGTGGAAGGATGCAGACGGAGGCAAAGAGTGATCAGAAGAGAAGATGATGATGTAGAATTACTACCTAGGAATTCGGAATCTAATAGAGAAAAAAGAAGCTTATAGGCTTCAAATCTATCAGCAATAAATCTAGGTTTTTAAACAAAGCCTGCGATAAAGCGCGATAACAAACACAACGCGGGAAGCTACATCGTCAAAACGAAGAGGGGATGACGAGAGTGATGCCTGCCTGATATCTGAGGCTAGAATGTGAGGCTTTGAATTATCCTTAACATGTACCACCCACCAGCCCTGTCGAGGGATTATTAGATAAGCACGCCCCGGCAGGGCTAGATCCCGCCCGAGAGCTCAGCCGCGCCTAACAGCGCTAGCTCCTTTTCTCTTTGTCCAGCCGCCTACTTCCTTCTTTCCCCTTACATAATCTCTCGATGCCCATTTGCGCAAGACTCAATTGTAGATCTTAGTCCTTTGCTGTCTTTTGAGATAGGCTTACTGTTGAAGCTTGGCAATGAGGTAGACCCTGTACACAAATTCGCCACCCACATCAATGGAACTAACATATCCCCAGCTCAACAACAACATTCGTCGCTGCTGGCAGCACAGCTGGAACTCGGTTTCCCTACGCTGCAGGTCGAACTATGAACCTGAAAACCCCTTGCGGGAAACATGTTCAACTTACCATCACACGCGCCTGCTCGGTAACTGTATGTATCACCCGTCATGGAAGTGCAGCTAAGAATGCCGAATGGATTTAGGACGGCCATTCTCAAACTTTTCGATCGACGTTTTGGGGAGTTTCGCAGGGATCATTCGTACAACCATCAAGCGGAAGCTGCGTGGCAAGATTGTGTTCGCTCTGGCTTGGCGAAAAAGGCTCCTTGAAGATCTCCGACGCGATGAATACCGTGTTAAAAAGGCGCGTTTTCAAGAGGATGGAGACAAGGATGATGACGATGAAGAAGAAGAAAATGCTGAAGATGATGATGACGATGATGGCAACGAGGATGACCTCGGCGAGTGGGAAGCTATAATATACGAAACAGCTCAGAGCCACTTCGAAAATGAAGTTCGAGCATATAGCGAACTAAAACAACTCCAAGGCCGACGCATTCCCGGATTTATCGAATCGGTCATTTACAGCTCACCAGAGGCACCTACAGATCTTCCGGTGGATTACTTCCAAGTTCCAGGTATATTACTTGAATGCATCCGTGGCTTCCCCCTCTCAGAACTTACAACGAACATCCTGAATCAACCATTTCTTTGGGAGAGGACAGTGGAAGGCGCAATTGACGTAGTTCGAGAAGTTAATATGGCCGGGGTTGTTCACCATGACTGTCAACCTAGGAATTTGCTAGTAGCGGAGATGGGCCATGGTGCTTTTCAGTCATACTTGATCGATCGATTACAAGAACACAGACGACATAGATGATGAGAACAGCTTTGAGCATATTGTGAATGAGGTTGATAATCACGAGGGTATCGCAGTACTAATGAGTCAAAGGGTAAAGAGGGAAACTTCATATACACTTCGCCTTAAAAACGCTATAGGAGCAAAACACGCAACTAGCCTGGAAGTTTTGGACAGAGCTTGGCTTGCTTGATCAGTGGCCGGAGATAAGGTTGAAGCTCCAAGGGTCGCTGGAATCGTACACAGCTGTACCGTCAGCCAGCCCGCTTCAACCTTGATTGCCTGTGATCGTGTTGAGTGGCTCCCAAATCCTCATACGCAGTAAGCGGCTGCATCGAGCTCTACAGTAGCTGTTGAGTGGGAGGAACAGAGATCGCTTGCTCCACTTTCGACGCAACCATGAAGTCATCGTCCCGACGTGCATGTAGCCTTTGCAGAGGAGTTATTATGCCACTTGCCCCCCTGGCGACACCCGGGATCGCGATAAGATGACAGATATAGAAAAGAGCAATGAAATGAGAGGCACGGTCACGGCCGAGGTCGGACTTATTAGCGGCCGCCTCAACGGGCGCTAGGGGAATCATTGAATCATTGGGCATGCTGTATGCAGCACGATTCGGTGAGAGCCTGTCTGTTGCGCGAAAAAAGAGGCGCAGCCAACTCGCCACTACAGTAATTTGTGCGTGCATTGTCCGTTGAGGCTTCATTGGCGAATTGGCCTTGGTTCCTGTTTGTTTTTGTGGACAGGAGGTACGCGACTAGAGGCAGCAGGCCAATGATAAGTCTTTCCATGGCTTAGTGGGATACTACGTGAGGCAAGAGGTATCTTTTATTACGTGTATTCCCACAGGACTATCTAGTATCTCTTACTAGCGTAGTCCGTACCCCCCATGGCATCCCTAATAGCTCCACTTACGAATCCGTCCATAGCCACTAAGAGCTGATAGTGACCGCCCCGCGTGGGGCTTGTAGTCGTTGTAAAATCAATCATTCAGGGGTTAGACGGGTTAGACTGGACATAAGTGCGCATCCCCCTTTTAAATCTCCTTAAGTCGTGCTATGGCTTGTGGAGTCACGTCAGCTAAGGCCTGTATCCAATCGGACAAAAGTGCATGACATTGATTCATCTCCTCGGAGACAATCCACCTTGTGGGTCTACAGGACTCGCAAACTGTACGTGTCTTTAGTTTTGTTTTATCAAAAGATACACATAGAGGTTGACCGTGTTCAAGGAGATATGTGAGTTAGCTTATAATAGTTCTACTAGCGATTTTCCTTTGTGTAGATTTCTATAGCGCACACACTAATCATCTCAGATAAGCAACGCGCCCACGCGGTTAGTGGCAGTCACTGACCTTGTGGCAGGGGGGCTGCTAGGCCCCACAGCCCCATAAGCCACAGCATGATCAAGGAGATTTTGTAGTCCTAAAACGGAAGAAGTAGATACCCTTCCCCCTACCACCCAGGGCGGCCACTGTATATTAGCTCTTAGTGGCTGAAGTAAGTCAAGCTATTAGGGACACTATACGAGTATTAATAATTTAACACTGGTAAAAGATACTCGATAGTCCTAGTAGACTGCATATGCTATATGGGGTACTCTCCGTGCCCACACGTAACTAGATCGTAGCTAGGCCAATGCGCGGTGCCACGCTAACAGGTGCTGCCATCCGTCGCGATGTTATCGCGTCCGCGCTCCTAACAACAAATTTGCATGAAAATTTGCTGCTACAAATGGCTAGCGCGTCCTTTGTGCGTCGTTATGCACTCTTCCAAGTCCGCACAGGCGAAATTCGCAGAGTTTTCGTGGATCAAGATTTCTCTGCTCCCACACAACTCAACTCACCCGTAACGCCGTCCGCTCCCAACCAGTCGCACTCGCCGACAACGCGACGCATCACCCGTTCACGATGGATGTAGCTCTCGAGCTTTTTGATCCCCTCATTCTCGACAAGGCGTACGCCTGGGCCTTGCCTCGTCCCGGCTCTCCTGCTCCTGCTCCTGCTCCTGCCCATGGTCTTGCTCCTGGCGATCTGGGCAATGGGTCATTTCCAGATCTCGGCTCCAGTCTCCTTGGCGCTGCCGCCGCCGCCGAGTCCGCTTGGCCCAGGGACAACATCTATCGCCAGATAATGTCGATCCTGGTCGTCACCCAGCTAGGAGCGACCTTGCTCTACCTCTTCTTTGGCGCTCTGTCCTACTACTTGATATTCGACCGACGTCTCGAGCACCATCCCCGCTTCCTGGAGAAGCAGATCCGACAGGAGATCAAGTCGTCGCTGTTCGCCATTCCCTTCATCAACATGCTGACTCTGCCGTGGTTCCTGGCCGAGGTCCGCGGCAAGAGCTTGCTGTACGCCGACGTGAGCGAGTACGGCTATACCTGGCTGTTGATATCGACGGTGCTGTACATGGCCTTTAATGATGTCAGCATCTACTGGATTCATCGCCTGGAGCATCACCCCAGCGTCTACAAACACGTCCACAAGCCACATCACAAATGGATTGGTAAGTCGGATCATGCGCCATACGCCGGTGATGTCCATCGCCATGCTGACAATGCATCAATAACACCCCAGTTCCCACACCATGGGCTGCCCTGGCCTTCCACCCTCTCGACGGATACATCCAGTCCATTCCATACCAGTGAGTTCCTTCTCTCCCCTCGCCCGAGCTTGGGCTTGCCGCCTGCCCCATCATCCCTCGACTGACATTTGGCAATTTGACAAAAAAAAAAAAAGCGTGTTTCCCTTCATCTGCCCAATCCAACGATATCTATACCTAGCCCTCTTCGTGGCCGTCCAGATCTGGACCATCCTCATCCACGACGGCGACATGATCACGGGTCATTGGGCCGAGAAGTTCCTCAACAGTCCCGCCCACCACACCCTTCACCACATGTACTTCACCGTCAACTATGGCCAGTACTTCACCTGGGCCGACAGTTATTTCGGCTCCCACAGGGCCCCGGATCCCGCCCTCGACCCTCTGCATGATGCCCTCAGGGTGATGCGTGCCAAGGGGCTGGTAGACGACCAGGGCAACCCAATCAACAAGCACCACAAGAAGGAATGACAAGGAAACATCAACCTCGGCGCCTAGGGACGGCCACGGCCCCTTTCCACCTGCACACCAAAAAAAAAAAAAAAAAAACCGAACCAAGATCAGACTCGTGAGCTTCTGAACAGTGTAGACCGAATAGCGCTCACCGAGGGGGTCATCAAGCGGGTAATTATGAAACTCTGGTCCCCCCTAAAGCAGGCCAAGAAGAATCATGGGCGGCGCAACTAACTTGAACCGCCCTCGCAGCGGAAGCGGCATCTTGGCGCAAGAATCCGCCTCTGTATCCGTCGCTCCGTTTCTACATGTCTGTAAAACGGCACCCGGATGGGTTCAGATGGTACCTTGTAGATTTTAATTTCAAGCAAGTCCATCTAAGCACAAACAACCATGGCATATCGAATTGGGAGCGGACCAAACGCAACAGACGATGATGAGTCAACTTGGCGTCGGGTCCACGACCCGACGATGGCATTGTGGGGAAGAACGAGTCGCATTTGTGGAGCGAGCACCAGAGAGAGAGAGAGCTCGTGACATGTGTCAGCGTCGGAGCGCCTGCCGCTTCTGTCCGTGCGCGTCTCGTTACAACTTGGTGGGAATCAGGTTGGCTGGCCCGTGGCAGTTTCGCCTAACCAAAGCGTGCGAAGAGGCGCACGAGTAGATGACGTATAATATGTATAGTATAGGCTCAAAACACCACAGCATTTCGACATTAATCTCCAGAGTGACCGGAATTCTACGCACTACGGGGTAGATTTGTCAAGAGATGCAACGTGTCTAACCGTTGGCTACCAGGAAACTGCTTACTGAACTCGTGTGCTACGCGAGCACCTGTCAGCCCGCATTAGGGCTCGCAGCACGCAGGGGGGGAGAGGCATGGCACTAGGCCCTTGGGGGCAGTTGTCCTACGTGCAAAGTCTGCGTTGCGTGGTGATCAGGTCGGAATCAGGAAATTGCGTTCCTACAGCTATATGGAAACTAATTCTCAAATGCCACTCCGAAACGCCGCGGTAATGGAATGAATGGAAGAAACCCGCCTCGTCATGGTCACCCGCGTCTATTCCGACGCTGCCCGGAGGCGGATTGATTGTTATTTCCAGACTTGTATGCAAACATTCGAGACGGAGACCAATCAAAGTTGTTCGGGAAAAAAAAAAAAAAAAAAAAAGAGAGAGACAGGTGAAATCAAACGTGACAAGGCATTCGCATTCCTTCCTCGACCCGCGCGGCAATGGAAAACTCACAATTTGCCGAATATCGAAGTCATGAGAATCTTGGTGATGCGGTAAGGATCGGCGTTGGAGGCGGGACGACGGTCTTCGAAGTAACCGCGGCCCTGGGCGGCCGTCTCGCGCGGGATGCGTATCGAGGCGCCGCGGTTGGCAACGCCGTAGGTGAAGCTGTCGATGGAGCCGGTCTCGTGGCGCCCGGTGAGACGCTGGTCATTGTCCTCGCCGTACTCCTTGATGCACTCCTTGTGGAAGGGCTCGAGCTTCTTGATGGCCTCCTCGATGAACTTGAGGCCGCCCTCGGCGCGCATCTCCTTGGTGGAGAAGTTCGAGTGGAGACCCGCGCCGTTCCAATCGCCCTTGATGGGCTTGGGATGGAAAGAGACCTTGACGCCAAAGTCCTCGGCGACGCGGGCGAGGAAGAATCGCGAGCACCACAGCTCATCGCCCACTAGTTAAATGTCCCGAGTTAGCGCGCGAGTAAGAACTTGGTGGCGCGCAACCAAAAAAAAAAGACAAATGTGTGTCTGGACACTTACTGCTGATACCCTCGCAAGGTCCGCACTGGTATTCCCACTGGCCAGGCATGACCTCGGCATTGGTGCCGGAGATCTTGATTCCGGCATCTGCGTGGGTGGTCAGGGGTTAGTTGGCGAGACGAGGAGATTTGCAATCAATCAATGGTTCCTTTCAGGGTGGTGTGAGGACGCACATAGACAGGCCTTGTAGTGGGCGTCGACGATGTCACGCATCACGACCTTGCCGCTGCCGACACCGCAGTAGTAAGGACCTTGACTGTGAGACGAGGTTAGTGATGGAAAAGGTTTGGATGATCTAGATGGAGGGGTCAAGATTGCTTACGGAGCGGGGAAGCCACCGACGGGCCAACCAAACGGACGATCGTCGTGATCGAGCAGGGTGTACTCCTGTTCGAGGCCGAACCAAGGCTGGTGCTCGGCGTAGGCTTCCATGACCTTGGCACACTCATGACGGTAGTTGTACTTGTTGGGGACTCCATTGGCGTCCCAGCACTCGCTCAGGACGATGAGGTTGGGGCTGCCGCGGAAGGGATCGGGGTAGACGGCACAAGGGCGCAAGTAGACGTCCGAGTTGTCACCGGGAGCCTGGTCTGTTGAAGAACCATCGAAATTCCAGACGGGAAGGTCTTCGGGCTTGTAGTCCTTGGCGGGAAGAGTCTGCAGATTGATCCATGTCAGTATATCCCGCTTTGCAAGGACTTTGTACGCTTCCCTGCTTTGGCTTCTTGGTCTTGCTGGCTGCTGATGATGATGATGATGTCACCAACGTCGGGGATGCCGTGCATGAACGCCGATGAGCCGCCTAGCCGCCGGAAGCAGACCCAATGACTGCCAAGATTTGTCAAGACTGTCAAGACTGTGTCAAGACTGTCAAGACTGCCAAGACTGCCGAGGATTCCGTCCTGTGCTGATTGGCATGACGGCATCCGACCACGCCATACGAAGCGGGCTTTCCGGCAGGCCATGGCGGGGCGACTGAGCCCCCTGACGCAAAGGGTTTGGTTTCGGTGAGTGGCGTGGCGGGTGGAGGGTGACGAGTGGCGTGGTGGCGCGTGGTGGCTGTGTTTTTTTTCGGGCGCACATGGACTCGCCGCAAAACGCAGGGGCAAGTTGCAGTTACAGACTAGGGAAAAGAAGAGTGCGTCTAGGGAGAAAACTCACCCTCGACTTGGAACGGGTCTCGCCAACAGCATCGACCCAGACGTATTCGGCAATCAGGGAACCCTTTTGCTCGAGCTTGAGGTATTTGCTGAGCTGTACAGGCGCAGTGGAAGTCAGCAACTTGTCGACGGCGTGATGCAGGAATCGGGCCGAGGGGACAGGACAAATCGTACCGTCTCCGTTCGGGAGGAAAGAACTTCTCGAGAAGCCTGCGTCATTCAGTGGTCAGTCGGTCAAGTCGGTCAGTCGGTCGGCTGCTTCTTGTTTGTCTGCTGCGGTCTGCTGCGGTCTGCTGCGGTCTGCTGTTGTTTGCTCACCATGGCTGTAGTAGTTGCTTCCGTCCTGTGTGTATGGGTTTGTGGACGTTCGTGTGTGTTGGAGGAGGAATGGAGGAAAGCAAGAGGGAAAGGGGCACGGAAAAAAGGGATCGGGAGAAGGCGATCCAGGGGCCAATATTATATATGGTCCCTTGGGCAGCGCGAAGGCGGCGGCGGCGGCAGCGAGGCTTTTCAAATGCCATTGAAACGAGCGAGGTGCGCGTGTGAGTGGCTGCACTGGCTGCAGGCGAAGATAAGCATAGCCTGTCTCGGTACCTGGCGCTGAGCCCTCTTTCGCCGCCGCAACAGCGGGCAACCGGGCCCTCCGCAGGTACCCCTGCCAGACGGCCAAGATAAGAGAACCCCCCCCGCCTATTCTCTTATTCTACATATTACAAATTGGGTGCCTCCCATGCGTCCCCCCCCTCCCCCGCCAACGGAACCAGGAGAACTAAAAAAAAAAAAAAGACGACAAGATAAGGACGTCGACGCTCGCTCACTGGACGGCTGACTCAATTGATTCGTGTCATGCTCCGCAAACGCTCCGCAGACTCCATAAACATGGGCCGGAAGACGGACCACGCGAGCTCATCGCCAAGGCAGTCTCGGGTTCCCCTTCCTCCTCGGGCCATCGGAAAAGGGACGGAGACGGGGACGGAGACGGGGAAGCAAGCTTATGTATCTTGGCTCTTGGCCCTGGCCTCCCAGCCACTAACGGCATTCCCATTACCATTTGTCAGTTTTTGTCAGTTCTGGGCAGTTCTTGGCAGTAGTTCTTGGCAGTAGTTCTTGTGGCCAAGAAGTGCAGTGCAGTGCAGTGCAAAACCCAGACCCGGAATCCCTCGCAAGCCATCGCCGAGGGCCCGAAGACGTCGACACCTCCCTCCTCCACAAGAAAATCAAGGAAAATATACATATGACCCTTCCTGTTCCATGTGCCATGTCATGAAGTCGTTCGGTCCGTGGTGTGACTATCGGAATCCATGCCTCTGCGCGTTTGAAGAAGACGGAAAATGCTAGCTGTAGCTATAGGCTAGTAGATCGGACTTTTGGCCCTCCCAGGCCCCGTGCAGCAGGCACGATAGGTTTTTCTCGACGATGGCAGAGAAGCACAATGTCAACAAGGGAATTAGCCACTAGCACTATTTTATATCCGTACTGCATGTTTTACGTGTTGCGCGTGCTCCGTCTCCCGGCCCATGTTTATGGGGTCTGCGGAGCGTCTGCGGAGCATGTAAAAATGATAAATTTCCATGTCCCCTCCCAAGCACGAGGTAAAACTGCTTAGTATTTTACAGCCTAATGCCCTATTCTTTTATCTTCTTCTTATCTACCTTATAAATCTTATTATTTATATTACCTTTGCTTTTTAGCATTTTTTCCCTTATAGTATAAATACTATTAATTATCTCTAGGTTAGATTTATCTTTACTTCCCTTCCCTTTACTTTTCTTTTTTTTACTATATTATTTAATATTTTAGATAAAGCAGTGTTCTTTTTATTACCCTTACCTATACTATTATCTAATTAGTTAGGGGTTAATTAGTTAATTAGTAACGTAAAACCTACCTAGCGATTATAATAAATTAAATTAGAGATAAGTAAGGATAAGTTATATTTAGTTTGCCTTAGAGCTTTAAAGTATAAGTGGTAAGCTATAAGATAGAAGAGATATAGAGAGATAGAATAAACACAGTTATAGAGAAAGGGGGAATTGCGTTAATTTATACTATAAGTGGAATAAGCAAAACTTAAACGAATTTAAGTTTAACTGCGGTTATAAATTATAACTATATCTTACGCTAATATAGCTATAAAGTTTATTACAAACTTTGCTCTAACCTTATAGCCCCCTGTATTTATAACCTTAAAGCTTATTTATTACTATGGCTATAAGAATTTAGTTATTAATTGTTTTACTGGCTAGGTGTAAAGGGCTTGGGCTTTGCCCAAGCATTTCCTATGGCGCATACAAGTAGGGATAGTTCTAAGCTAGCAAGGATACAAAAAGGGGGCTAACATAAGGTAGTTAGGGGGTATAAGAGGCACTAGTAGGAATAAGTCTTTTACCTTTCCTTCCTCCTTTCTTAAGTTTCTTAATATTATATTAATACCCTATTATAGTTACCTAGGGGCTAGTCTATAATAATTAAGAAACTTTCTTTAGTCCTTATAATAGCTACTAAAAGATATAATAGATATACTAATAGATATACTAATAGATATACTAATAGATATACTAATAGATATACTAATAGATATACTAATAGATATAATAGGTACGCTTTAACCCTAAGATTAATATAGCTAGGGGATATTAACCCCCCTATCTAACGCTATAGCACTACTAGTAGCTTAATAGGCTTAATTTAAAACGCTCTAACTTATACTAAATAAGCAAATAGCAAAGCTTATATATCTCTGATAATAAGTAATAGCAAATAGCATAGGACCTTTAACCTAACTACCCCTTATAGCCTAGCCTAGTGCCTTAGAAGCTAACCTTATATTACCTCCTACCTCTAACCTAGTCCTACTTATACCTAAAGTAAAATAAAAACTAATCCCTATAGGTAACCTATATAATAGTAATAAAGCCTTATTTACTATATAAAGGTTCCTAATAAAGTATAAGTTATAGGTAAATAAGGACTTTATTAGTACTAATAAGAATAGATAAGTATTTATTTACTAGAACCTATTCTCTAGAGTTTAGTCCTAGGTAGTGTGTGGCTAGGATTATGACCTCTGGAGGCCTCTCTCACAAGACCTCGAGCCTCTAGACCTCGGCATCGTCGGATCTATCGGCATCGTTGGATCAATTAGGATCCCTAGTCATGTGACCTTCTAGCTAGATAAAAGCCCTAGATTCCCTCCCTTTTCATAGAAAATCAACTCTCCCCTTTTTAAGCTATTATACTAGGGATTGTTCCTAATAATTATGTTTGCCCTAATATCTGTGTTTAACTTAAAAGATAATATATTAAAAAGAGACCTTAGCAGCTTGGATCCTCGGGATGGATCGCAAATATCGCAGACCTAGATCCCGATATCTAGGTTCCGTCATCGAAGTCATCGAAATCATCAACATTGTCAATATCGTCATTTTCGTCGGTTTCGTCAGCTTCGTCATCATCGTCAAATCCGTCGTTTTCGGGTGGTTGTTTTCGCCCGTCAAAGTAGCTACTTACTTTAAGTAAGGTAGTGCTATTAGTTTTAACCCTACTAACTTCCTAGAATACCTTAGGTTAGTATTCTCTAACTTATATAGGTAGGAGATAGCTCTTATAAAGCTTAACTAGCTAGAATAAGGCCTAAGGGAGCTATCTATATTCTTATTTACTTTATAAAGAAGCTATTACTAGTAAGAGAGGAATATTAAGGGGATAATATAAAGCTAGTAAAGCTTTAATATACACTTAATAAGCGTTTAAGGGAGATTAGTATAAGCTAGGGTATTAGCTAGAGTAATTAGTATATAGCTATTATATAGTATTATAAAATTATAGTTAATATTAAGGCCCTTACTATAAAGAATAAGTATTAGTCCTAATATAAACCCTAGTAGGCTAAACCTATACCCTAGACTAACTATAAGAGTAATATGCTAATAACTAGGGTTTATATAGCTAGCACTTAGCTAGGAAGGTAATATAAGCTAGCTAAGAAGGAGAAAGAGCTAAAGCCTACTATAAATATATAATAGGCTAAATAGGTATTAGAAGTAAAGTTAGCTAGATACTATTAGAAGGGATATTACCTATAATATAAATCTAAGGATTACTATATCTAGGAGTATACTTTTCTCTTACCTTACTATCTATAGGTTAGTATTATCTTATATAGGGTAGATAAGGAAAGCATAAATAAGGAGGTAAATATTCCTCCTATAGAAAATAAGTAGCCCCTAGGTAAAGTCTTATATAAGGGTAAATAGGCTAGTTAACTACTATACTATAGAATAACTATTATAGCTATATAGAGATAAAGCGGGATATAGTATAATATATAGACTAACTACTATTCTTAATTCCTATACTCTTTAATATATATTATTATATTAATATCTAGATTAATTATAGTTATAATTACTATAGTGCTATAAGTAAATTAGTAGTAAGGTAACTTAGCTTAGAGCTTATATAGTTACTAAAACAAAGGTATATTTATACTATAGTAAAAATAGAAAGGAGAGGGAAGTAAGTTAAGGAAAATACCTTTTCTATAACCTATATAGTATATACTAGAATTAATATAGATAGCTAGGAGTTATTTATATATTTATATATTATCCTAGGCCTTACCTAGAATATAATATTTAGAATACCCTAGTTAAAATAGTATAATATAGTAATTTATATAGTAAAGTAATAACTAGTTATTAAAGTAGTAAAGGGCCTTTATATCTCTAAGGCCTTTACTAAGGGGTTAGAAGTACTAGTATAGGGAATTATTAAATCCCTTTATACTACTAAAGCTTATAGGGTATAATAAAATAAGGACACTACTATAAGGTTTATTACTATAAGCTTAAAGGAAATAATAATAGTATTATAGATTATAGTGCTTAAGTTAGAGCTATTAGCTTCTAATATATTAATATTACCTAAGGAGTTAGCGGACTTTATAGACCTCTTTAATAAAGCTAAAGCTAATAGTTTGCCCCCTTATAGGGGTTCTCTTAACCACTATATATATATATATATAAACCTAGATAAGTCTAAACTAACACTTCTATAAGGACTATTATATAATATACTATAGAATTAGCTCCTAGAGGTTTAGCGCTAAATTATAGACTTAATAGACAAGGGTTAGATCTATACTAGCTCCTTATTAGCTATAGCTCCTATTCTTCTTATTAAAAAGGCTAATAAGAAATAGTGTTTTTATATAAACTACTATGCTTTTAATAAGATAATAGTATAGGACTATTACTCTCTCCTATTAATTAAAGAGACACTATACTCCTTATCCTAGGTATACTAGTTTATAAAAGTAAATATTTATATAGTGTTTTATAAACTATAGATTACTAAGGGTAAGGAGCACTTTATAGCGTTTTATATAAGGTTTAGTTTATTTAAGTAGCTAGTCTACCCCTTTAGCTTAGTAAGCATGCTAGTAACCTTTTAGTATTATATTAATAAGTCCTTAGGGGATATATTAAGGGACTTTATTATAGCTTACCTTAATAATATCTTAGTTTACTTAGGGGGGTTAAGGAAAGATTATATAGCTAAGGTCTAGCTAGTTCTAGGTTGCTTAAGGGCTATAGGTTTATACCTTAACCTTAATAAGTCTATATTCGCTATAAAGGAGGTTTAGTACCTTAGATATATTATTATAGTAAGGTATTTAATTTACCTAGATCCTATAAAGGTTATAGCTATTAGGGAGTAAGCAGTACCTATAAAGCTATAAGGGGTCTATAGCTTCCTAGGATTTACAAATTTTTATTATAACTTTATTAAAAACTTCTCTAAGTTAGCTACCTTACTAATATAACTTACTAAGAAGAATATTCCTTTTTAATAAAGACCTAAGGAGAATAATACCTTTAAGAGGTTAAAAGACACCTTTATTATATATCTAGTCTTAGTATAATAGGATCCGGATTATCCTATAGTAGTAAAGGCTAATTATTTAGGCATAGCCCTTAGTAAATACCTCTTATAATAAGGTCCTAATAGCGTTTTATATCTAGTTACCTACTATTCCGCTAGCCTTATATCCTTATAGAAAAATTATATAATTTATAATAAAGAGCTACTAGCTATTATCTCCTATCTCAAGGTATAGTTAGTAAAGCTCTAAGGAGTGCCTTACCTATTTATAATTTATATAGACTATAAGAACTTAGAGTACTTTATATCTCCTTAGTTAATATTAGAATAATAGGCTAGGTAGGCAGACATACTTACGCTATTTAACTTCTACCTTTATTATAAGCCTAGTATATAAGCTTAATAGCTAAATACCCTTTCCTAAAGGGAATAGGACTAGAATAAGTTAGCCTTAGGAATAGGATATACATTATAGCCTATTACTATTATAATATTCTCTCTATCTTTAGATATATAAGGGGATAGCTTTAACCTAGATTTATGCCTTATATATACATTACTATTACTAAAAAGAGAGGTTCTATTTACTACTAAGTATCTCTAGACCTTATAGGACTAAGCTATAGCATTAGACCCTATATATAGTATCTAACTAAGGGTAGTCTAGGAAAGGGCTTAGAAGTTTCCCCCTAAGGTATTAATAAGGGAATAGGTTATAGATTATTTTATAAGTATATATAAGGCACTTTAGTTTAAGGGCTATACTTAGACTCTAACCTAGGAACCCCTTATAATAACCCTTATCTAATAATACTATAATTCACTAGTAGTAAGATACCTAGGGTATAACACTATATTCTAAATTCTATAATAGTAGTTTTATTAGGATAGAATATTATAGGATATTACTTAGTTTATTTATAACTACTATTACTTTAGTAGCTATAAGAGTTATTAATAGCACTAAGGCTTACTAAAACCTTTACCTATCCCTAATTAATTTTAGTCTTAAATCTCTATTAACTTTATAATAAACTTACTAGTATTATCCTTAAAGAGGCTATAATACCTTATAGTTATAATAAATAGGCTATTAAAGTTTATATAGTTAGAAGCTATAACCTTTATTAAGGCTAAGGAGTATATAGAATAGTTTAAAATAGTATAGTAAAGGTTTTAAGGATTTCCCTAATCTATTATTATAGATTAAGAGTTAGACTAGCTAGGAATATTTTAGATAATATTATATTCCCTAGTTAGGATTAATTAGTTACTTTTTACTTCTTATTACCTATAGACTAATAGTAGTATAAAGTAAGTGAATTAAGAGGTATAAGTAATATTATAAGTAATAGTCTCTTTCTTATAGTTTAATTAGCTAGAATATCTAGCTACTTACTAACTTATAATTAATAATAAGTCTTCTTTAGTAATAAGGGTTAGCTTAAATAAGCTACTTTATAGCTATAACTTAAAGCCTATCTAGTTATAACTAGACTAGTCTCTATTAATAACTATACTTAAGGGGTAAGCTATATAATTCCTTAAGTATTTATAAGAGAGAACTCTTCTAGCATAGGCTATAATAGCTTATATATAATAAAAGCAGCAGAATACTATATTAGCTTTTAAATAAATAGTAGAGTGGTTTTATATTAGTAATAAGGTATAGCTTTTACTTAGGAATATTAAGATAAACTATTTATTATAGAAACTTAAT